>PVKE010034314.1:0-17456 GCA_004027555.1 Craseonycteris thonglongyai | reverse complement strand
GTAACTTCAGCTCTTGCTATAAACTGAAAGCCAAATACTCTTTCTCAGAAATAGTTACATTTTTCATCAGCCTCTTAAGAGGCAACCCAATTATTTATTTCATGAAGTATTATACATAATGAGGAGGTATAATGGGAAGATAGCATATACAAATGATACAGAAAAAGAATGCTGTGTAATGGGATTTTCCTCAAGGAGAATCCATCCCAGCACAATATTATATTTTGAAAAGGTGCTGAATTATAAACTACAAGAGTTTGCTCATATAAATCAAGTTGCTCAGGAAATTTGAGGTGGTGCTGTCCTTTGTTTTATAATTTGGAAAAGTGCTCTCTTGGGAGAGAAATGACAAGGTGCTCAGGGAGTTTCAGATTCTTTGGTCAGAACCCCTTTGACATTTGACATTTGAAAAACAAGTGAGACATTATCTCAAGTGCTCACATAGATTTGCAGTCAAGCCCCAGAGGAAAAAACAGCTTTGAAAGAATTACTTCATGAAACTGGGTAGAACCTGAATGGAATACAGTTGCCTGTCTTGAGAACAGAAAACAAAGGCCACCTCAAACCACATGCCTATTAGAGATTAAGTGAAACTGTGAGGGACACGTTGTGGATGCCTTAAAGGTGATTGGTGTTGGATATTCGTAGGTATGTACACACCCATCTAGACCAGGCTGATGGAAACAGTCAATTTCAGTTCACCCCCATACAGCACAAGTTGTTCCTGCCCATGACCTAGTTGGGGAAAATAAGAAACATGGTGCTGGTGACTTTCATGTGTCTTGGGAGGTTGAAATGGTAATGTCATTTGCACTCCATAGTTCTCAAGCCTCCCTTGGATGCCACTTATCTCCATTAATTCATCTATGCAAGCTTGTGTTTTTATGGTTTTTTACACCTGTGTCCCATTTGATTCTTTAAGCATCGGGAGTAACATTGATATGAATAATTTTTAAGCCAAAGTATTTTATAAGTCTGTGCTTATTTTCCTGGGTGGTTTGAGGCAAACACCAATCTTGTCTTTCTCTCTTAATAAAGTAATTCATTTGTTAAGTCATTGGCCTCCGACTTATGCTTACTATGTTCAGGGACTTGGGATATTCTGGGAATATTTGTTAATTCTTTACAGAGTAAATCTATAGCTGTGTTTAATTACAGTAAAATTTTCTCAAGTTCCAGTTGCATTCATTTTCTGTAATCACATATAACATCATACTTATGCCTAGTACATTGCGATTCTCAACAAACACACCTAAGTCCTCTCTCTGGCAAACATTCTATGGAGTCTAAATGATCTCTATTATATATCCCTACCAGATTGATGCCTAAGGAGCACCCTTGATGTGCAGGTGTTATTATTTAATTGAAGAAAATTTATATGTTAATTTCAGCCTTTACTTTCCAAAGAATTGCTGGGTGAAAGTTGCCAATGGAAAAAGTTGACATCTAGAATCTGTTTAAAGGTTCCTAATATGACTGGGTGTATGTGACAGTCTGTCAGGCTGTGGCCATGAGGTGTGGAGAAGTAGCTCCCTAGAAAGATCCCCTTAAAGGCAGCCAGGAAAACATTAGTCACCCCCTACACCTTGGAAATTTGTAGAAATCTTTACAGGGCTTTGAACTACTAGAAGGCATAGGATAGGGATTTGAGTTTCACCGCCATTTCAGGAGGCAAGGAAACACTTCTTTCCTCCCCCATTGTATCTGAGTTGCATACCACTTAAAGACTTTAATAAAGTCAGTGTGCTAAAGAAGATGGCAGGAATAAGGAGACTGAGGTCCTAGTCCTGGCTTTGCTATGAACTCGCTTCAAGGTCTTAGGATACCTCCGTACCTCAATTCTTACTAGTGCGCACGTTGCAGAAAGAATTGGTGATCTCTAAGCACTCTTTCAGGTCTAATGTTCTAGGTTTTCTGCTGTCAAGGGCTGCTAGGATTTTTAAAGGTGCTCTGGAAAGAGAAGAGCCTCATGTGCTACTGGGGACCTGGGAAATCACAAAAACTTCTAATCATTTGAAAGGCTTCATTCCCGATCTTGTGTTCTTTAAAAACATTTTCTTTTTTTTTTGGTTTATTTTTGACAGCTAGAAATTGTGTGTGTGCAATGTGATGTTTTGATGTATGCATACATTGTGAAATAACCACGGACTAATCTATCCACCACCTGTCATCATTACCCTTTCATGTGTGTATGTGATGAAAACACTTGATATCTACTCCATCAGCAAATTTCAAGTTTGTAATACATTGTCTATAGTCACCGTGTTGTCTTATCAGTCTCCAGAACTTACTCATCGTATTACTGAAAGTCTGCACCCTTTGTAGATCCTGAGTTCCTGACTGCACTGTTCTGCTGCTCCCAGTTCTGCACCGAGCAGACTGCCCTTAATTTATGTGTTCCTCTATCCAAAATCTGTCTCACCTTTTTATCACTGAGCTTTAAGTGTGAGTCTCCTTCATCGCAAGGTCTTTTAGTGATTCTGTGTACTCTGATACCTCCCACTAGTAGACCTTGCTTTTGTAATCCCAAAGCAGGTTTTTTACCAATCCTGTGCTAAAATTATGCAGATTTGGAGTTGGCTACGTGAATCATGATGTGCCCTTAATTATACCTGCCACACTTGATTATTTGGTGTTATTACCTGTTCTGGGCCCATCCTAGCAGTGTTCCTAGTACCTGGCTGGCTGAGGAAGCCTTTCTTGCTGACCTGTGGGGCTCCTGCCCTCCATGACTTGGGGACTCTCAGAACTGGGTATTGTGTGTGTGCAAGTATTTCTGACACTGGCTTTAAAGGTGTATGTATAAGTGACAGTGGACTTTTCTGGTGTGGCGAGGTGAGTACCAAATGGTGTAAAATCAATTTTTCCTTTTATGGATCATACAAAAGGTGTCTAAAAGGTGCCAAGTCTTAAGAACTCTGCCTAGCCCTACATCCTGAAAATTTTCTACTTTATTTTTCTAAAAGCTTTCCAATTTTAAGTTGTACGTTTAAGTTCTTTATCCATTTTGAGTCAGTTTTTACATAAACGGTGAGGTGTAGGTTGAGATTTATTTATTTTTTTGCCTGGTTGTCCAGATACTTCAGTACCATGTTTTGCAAAAGCCATCTTTCTTCCATTGAATTACTTGTACACCTTTGTCAAAATCAATTGAGTATTACTGTGTGGGTCTATTTCTTAGTTCTCTATTCTTTTCCATTGCTCTATGTGTCTATCCTCTGCCAGTACCACAGTCTCAATTACTGCAACTATATATACTTGTAGTAAGCCTTGACATTGGGTAGATCGATTTCTTATACTATATTCTTTTATAAAATTGCATTAGCTCTTCTAGTTTTTTTGTCTTAGGATGTGAAGTTTAGAATAATTTGTATACATCTATAGGAAATAGTTGCTCTGGTATTTTGAAAGGAGTTGCATGAAACCTGTCAATTTGGGGAAAATTATCTTTATTGTGTTTAGTCTTCCAGAAACAACTATGGTATGCCTATTCACTTATTTAAATATTTGATTTCTTTCAGCTGTGTTTTGCCATTTTCAGCATGAATGCTGGATACATAGTTTGTTAGATTTACTGCTAAATATTTTGTTTGCTAATATTTTGTTGAGGATTTTGATGTCTGTATTCATAAAGGATATTGGTTTGTAATTTTATTTTCTCATGGCATTTTTATCTAGCATTGGTGTCAGTAATACTGACTTTATAGAATTAATTAGATATAGATACTTTTCTGTTTTTTGGAAGAGTGGAAATACTAATATTATTTAAATATTTGGTAGAATTCAACAGTAAAGCCATCTGATCCTGGGCTTTTCTTTGTTGAGAGTATTAATTACTGATTCAATCTTTATAGTTGTTACAGGTCTGTTGAGATATCTGTTTCTTCTTGAACTAGCTAGGTAATTTGTGTGTTTCTAGGAATTTGTTATTTTCATCAGTGTTATCTATTTTTGGGTGTAGTTCATAGTATTTTCTAATACTCTTTTTTTTATTTCTGTAATTTTGGCAGTAGTGTCCACACTTTTATTTCTGATTTTAGCTATTTGCTTCTTTTCTATATTTTCTTGTCACTCTAACCAAAGGTTTGTCAGTTTTGTTGATCTTTACAAAGAAACAACTTTAGTTTTGTTGATTCTCTTTATTACCTTTCTCTATATTATTTATATTCACTCTAATATTTATTTCCTTTTTACTGTTTTCAATGTAATGTTTTATTTTCTGGTTTCACAAAATGTAGAGTAAGATTATTGATATGAGATCTTTATTTTTAATGTTGGCATTTACAGTTAAATTTTTCTCTGAGTACAGCCTTTGTTTCATTAAGTTTTAGTATGTTGTGTTCTTTTTTCTTTCTGTTTTCATTCCTCCCTTAAGTATTTTCTCCTTACCCTCTTAATTTTAGTCTTTGGCACATTGGTTGTCTATAAATACATTGCTTAATTTCCACATTTTTGTAAATTTTCTTACTTCCTGTTGATATTTAGCTTCATTATACTGTGATCAGAGAAAATTGTATGATTTCAATATTTTTAAATTTATTGTTTGTTTTGTTTATTATTATTTTTTTTTTTTGCTTTTAATTGTTTGTTTGTGGTCTAACATAAAGTCTCTCCTGGACAATGTTCTATGTGTACTTGAGAAGAATGTGTATTCTGTCAATTAGATTTAGTTGAATTACATTAGTGTTCAAGTACAGTATTTCCTTATTCTTCTGACTAGATGTTCTATTCATTAAAAGTAGTGTTTTATTAAAGTCTCCATTTACTATTGAACAATTATTTTCCCTTCAGTTCAGTTAATGTTTGCTGTATTTACTTTGAGGCTCTGGTGTTTGGTGCATATGTTTATAATTATATATTTTTTTGTTATTTGTTTGTTTGCTTTTTATGAATTGACCCTTTTATCGATATATAATGTCTTTTGTCTCTTGTAACAGTTTTGACTTAAAGTCTACTTTTTTCTGGTATTAATGTAGCCACTCAATTCCCTTGCTTACCAATTTCATTGCTTATCATTTTGCATCCTTTTGCTTTCAACCTATTCATGCCATTAGATCAAAAGTAAGTCTCCTAAAGATAGCATATAGTTTCCTGGCAGTTTGTGTGTATAGTGATTTTTTTTTTATTGTTATTGAAGTGGACGTTTAAATATCATTATATGATATCCCTGGAAATCAAATTCTCCTCTTTTCTCAGTGTTTTTGGAGAATCCTTTTTTTTTTTCTTTTTGATTGTTAAAGGTTGTAATAGTCTACCTTTCTAGTGACTCTACCACACTTTTTTTTTTACAGAGACTATATTTCTTTCATATGTGGTCTCTGTACTCTAATTTTGAGCTTTGTTTGATGGAGATTTTCTTGAACAATAGAGATAAAACAACAACAACAACAACAACAACAACAACAATGAATCATTTCCTAGTCTTTGTAGGTTGTCTGTGTTTGAAAGCTCTTCTAAAAATTTGCCAGACTTCCATGGAGCCTAGGGTCCAAATGAGGTCAAAGCTTGAGTTTTGAAAGCCTTTTCTGAGTATGCATCTTGCCTTGGGTATGTATATGACTTTCTAAATTCTCCCTTAAGTGTCAGTGCTTTTGATTCATTCTAATTTCACAAAGAAACGCCCCATTTAAGATTTAGGCTGTCTGTCTGGTATATGAGGGCTTTCAGAAAAAATCCAGCCATAGTTGACATAACAAGAACAGTTACATGGCTGGATACTTTCCAGACAGCCCTTGTATGTCTCAACTATAATCTCTTGCCTTAGGTGTCTCCAAATTGTTTATCTTCTTTGCAGTGTTTTCAAATAATGCCCTCTGGTTTTCTGGCCTAAGTGATTTTCAAGTTAAGCAAAAAGATAATGAGCATCTTGCATCACTGCTTCAGGTAGCCCCACAGTCAGATTAGAACAAGCTTGCATCTTCATTTTCAAAGTACTGCTCTGCTTCCTCTGGAACCAAGTACTGGGGTCCTACTCTGGCTACTGCCTTTAAGGCTGCTGCCACACTTCTTTATCCAGACATCTTCTCAAAAGGCGCTTTGGTGGTTTCCACAACTTGGCCACTGCGAATAGTGCTGTGATGAACACTGAGGTACATATATCTTTGCACCCTAAGGATTTCAAGTTTTAGGTGTATTAAGATCCATAAGAGGGATTGCTGGGTCATATGGTAATTATATTCTTAATTTCCTGAGGAACCTCCATATTGTCTTCCATAGTGATTATACCAGTTTACATTCCCACCAGCAGTGTGTGAAGATTCCCTTTTCTCCAGAGTCTCCAGCACTCGTTATCCCTTGTCTTGTTGATTATAGTCATTCTAACAGGTATGAGGTGGTATTTTATTGTGGTTTAATTTGTATTTCCCTGGTAGCTAGTGAAGTTGAACATTTTTTCATATGTCTGTTGGCTATTTGTATGTCTTCATGGGAGAAGTGTCTGTTCAGGTCTTCTGTCCATTTTTTAATTGGATTGTTTATGTTATTTTTTGTTGAGTTGTATGAGTTCTTTATATATTTACACAATGGAATATTACTCACCAATAAAAAAAAATGAAATACTGCCATTTGCAACAATATGGATGGACCTTGAGATCATTATATTAAGTGAGATAAGTCAGACTGAAGAAATCGAGAGTGATATGACTTCACTTATATGTGGAATATTAAACTGAAAGTAACAAGGAAACACATGGACACAGTCAATTGTTTAGTGGTTACCTGAGGGAAAGTGGGGAGAGGGGTAGGAGTAGGGATGGGGATCAAATGTATGGTGATGAAAAGAACTGATTATGGGTGGTGAGCACACACTACAACACGTAGACGATGTAATGTAAAATTGTACACCCGGAACCTATGTAATTTTTACTAACCCATGTCACCCCCAATAAACCTAACAATTCATTAAAAAAAAAAAAATACCTCAACATTTTTAAAAAGACTACTGCTGAATCAGAGAGGGAATGGGGCAAGGGCAAGTATAACACCTGAAAGCGTCCCTACTGTTCTTAAGGTTTTCTTGAATCTGCGTTCACTTGGTTACTGTGAGCTTTTTACTGTTTCAAAGTTCTGATAACATTGGTTCTGACAGTTTTTGTTGTGTGTTTTGTTTTTTTTTTTGAGGGGTGGGGGTGAGGGTGGAGGAGGAAGTTGGGCTGTTTTCGTTTTGATATTCTTGTTGGGGAATAGGAGCTTGGAGCTGCCTATGTGGTCACTTTGCTGACATCACTTTCGACAATCTCTCAAAAAGCAAATTGAGTCACTTTATAGATCAACGTTGGAAATTTATCTTACTATACTTTTCATGAGTAACTAGGGGAGTAGTAAACTATGGAGTACCATTTACCTATCACAAGGAATGAGGGAAATGTAAGTCATAGAGTGATCTCCAGGGTATATTTGGTATAGGTTTAAGTGAGAAAAAAAACAAGATGGCGAAAGCATAAAGGTTTTCCACCCTGTATGTGGAAAACAGGGAAAGGGGAATGATCCTACTGTGTATTAATGTATTTTTTATAATAAAAATAAAATGTTTAAGATTTACGAAGCTAGCAAATGGGGAAGGAGAAAAAAACGTGTAGGGGAGATGTTGAAGCTAGACATGTGGTATATACCTTATTTTGTATATTTGACATTAGAGCCAGATACTTATTTAAAATGATTATGAAATATAATTTTTTAAATGAAAAGGAAACTTTAGAAGTCTAAGTTAAATGAAGCAAACTTACTTGTACCCAGATGGTACACAATCACACAGAAGGGAACTATTTCAAGTTATTTTGTTTATGAATATATATCTCTTGCTCTTTCTTTCTGTACACACATACACATTTTTAACAATATTTTCAGCCATCCGTGTTCACCAAAACGACCTAGAAACCTAGAAATAATGAACATCTTGGTAGAAATGAATATTCTTCATGCTCTGAATGTGGTTTTGAAATATTTCCTAAAAAAAGATATCAAATCTTTCACAGAGAAATTGCTAATTTTAGGAATGGGTTTAAATTTACAACATAAAACTGAAATATCTCTTATCAGATGGAAAGAAGCTATTAAAGACTACTAAGGTCATGTCAGAATATCCCTCAACTAGCCAAAAATACTTTGTCCATCAATAAGGATAATAACTGAAATAGATAGAAACACCTCATATCTGTTTAAATTCATGTATTTATAATCTTTATTCCCTTGAAAATAACTTACTGCTCACCTGTGACAGATACTTTGGACCAATTCATTATTTTGAAACCCATTGAATAAGGGAAATATTTGAGCATTCATTCTACCCATTACCGTATTTTTAATAAATAATATTTATACCTAATTGATGAATAAATGAATAGTTAATGAGGATAAATTTTTTTTCCTAGAGCATTTAAACTAATAGTCACAAATCATAGAATGAGATTATAATCATTTTATAATGCTCAAGAATTAATAGATATAGGCAATGATGATCACCAATTGTTGGTATAATAAAAGGAAGGAGATTTAGATATACGAAGGCTCTGGAAAAAGTCCAGCCGTTGTTAATATAATGAGTAAGGTTACATGGCTGGATACTTTCCAGACAGCCCTCGTATGCCTCCAAATGGAAGTTAACAATATTAGCAATAATAAGTTTCTAGATTTACTTACCAATCAGAGGAATTATAGAGCATTGAGGACCATTTCAAATAGCAAATGAGATTACGATCTCCAAAATCTAGACTATGAGAAAGTTTATTTAACAAAAACATTCTTCAAAATAAGTTATGTTTGTAAGGAAAATGAAGAGAGGAAGAGGTATTAGATACAGGCAATACTTTAATTGCAAATAGACTGAAAAAAAATGCATAAGGTGTTAGGGGAAATATGAACTCTGAATATATGATAAATTTAGTGTTAATTTCTTAGATGTGATAATGACATTGAAGTTCAATTTTAAACAAAAACTTTCTATCAGATACACACCAAAATATTTATAGATGAATTGATACAGATGTTCGGAAGTGAATGAGGTATAAAAAATAAGAGATTGGCCTTATATTTATAATTGGGAATGGGTAAATCAAGTTTATTGTACTATTTTTTTGAAAAGGTCCATAAGAAAGTTTTTAAAATGACTGGGAAATGAATTTTCAATTAAAAACAATGGAAACCCCACACTAAAGTAAATATATATATGCTCATCAGGAAAAAGAAAAAAAAATCTTTTTTTTTTTTAAAGATTTATTTTATTGATTTTTGACAGAGAGAGACAGAGAGAAGGGGGAGGGCCCAGAGCAGTCTCCATAGTTGACATTAGTTTTCCATATACTTTCGCTCCACAGGTGGGCACAGGGCTGCGCAGGGCAGGAACTGGGCTGGGAGCCTCCCACATAGGTCCCGGCAAGAACTGAACTGGGGGCACACCCCAGTTCAGCATATGGGTCCGCATGGGCTGGGACCGGGATTCGATCCTCGGTCCTGGGGCTTCAAAGCGAGCACTTTAACTGCTGAGCCATCACAGCTTTCCCTCTTTTTCTTTTTAAGATTTATTGTTTTTTACAGAGACACAGAGAGACAGAGAGAAGGGGGAGGGCCCAGAACAGTCTCCGTAGTTTTACATCATCAGTTTTCAACATGGTTTTGTTTCACACAAGTAGTTGGGGGCCTCTCATACGGGAGGCACGCCCCCTCGAGCCAGGGGCCAAACGGGGGTGGGGGACGAGTACTGAACTGGGAGCCTTCCACATGGGAAGCACATGCCAGTTCAGCACATGGGCCCACACGGGCCCCGGGGCTGGGGTTTGATCCTTGGTTCCTGGGGCTGCAAAGTGAGTGCTTAACCTGTTGAGCCATCCTGGCTTCCCCAGAAATACGATCTTGAATGAAAGGTCAGAAATACAGAAAGAAAAATAAAAAAGAAATACAGAAAGAAAAATATAAATTAGAAGCTTATATTTGTTGTGAAATACAAATATTGACTGTTTAAAACAATGATAAGGTTTCTTGAGGTTTTAAAATATAAATACACAAAAGTGTATAAATTATAAAAGTATACCAAGTTAAAATGATGTTTACATAGTATTTCTCAAACTTTTAATATATGAATCATCAGAGGATCTTGTTAAATTGGAGATTTAGATCCAAAGATCCAGGGTGTGGCTGGAGGGTTTGCATTTTTAACATGCTCCCAGGTGATTTTTATGCTGTTGGTCTAAGGACACACTAAATAGCAAGGATAAGTTCCTGCAATATCGTGGAAGAGGTAAAACTATTAATTTTCTTTAGCTATGTCAAGTATGCTTGTTCTATTTTTAATTATAACAATAAAAAGAATAGTAAAAGAATGTAGAACTGCCCAGATAATAGTGAGGGAAATGGAATAATAAATGTCAGTCTGAAGGGAACATAGAAAACATGGAACATATAGAAAGCCAGAGGTTAGATGGTGAATTCAAACCTAAATCTTTTGGTTATATTACAGGCTTGGAGGCTGAATGCCCCACTTGGAAGGCATAGAATTGTCAATCTGATAAAACCCAATCATATACTTTTTATAAAAGAAATAGATAAAATATATGATACAGAAAATTTGAAGGTAAAAGAACAAAAAAAATATTTCTTGAAAACGCTAACCAAATGAAAAAAAGCTGTGATAAATATGGGAAAAGAAAATGTTTATAATTAAAAATATTACTAGAGAAAAAGGAACATTTTGTAAATGTGAAAAATTTACCCCAACGTGACAGTTTTGACAAAACAGACAAATGAACTTCTCCAGCAGTCAAAACAATCCAGGTTGAGCTGCCTCACGGAGTAGCCAATTATCTACCATACTGTGCACTTCAGCTATGCTAAACTCACTTTCTCCAAACACGCAGACTCATAATTCTGTGTGGATATGTACAAAATCTTTCTAATATGAGAATTTGCTCAGTGGAGTGGATTACACTGGGAGATGGTGATTTCTAATCAAATTCAACCTTGATAGCACTGCGTCTTATTCTTATTGCCTGGCATAGTGTCAGATACACAGGAACTCAGAATGGAAGTTTCTATATCGAATGAATTGATGAGTGGGAGAAAAGAGAACTCCCAAAGCCTTCTCCAACCCTGACACTCTGGGGATCCTCATTTACTATGTGGAGGGTTCAAAATGATTTAAAAAGACAAATTAGGTGATACAAATAAAATGATAACAGTTCATGAATCAGACAATCTCTGTTTGAAGAACAGTAAAATGGGGCAGGAGGTAGGAAGCTTTTAAAGGGTAAATAATAAAGAACAAGAAAGAGAAAAACTAGAAAATACTATATCTGATAGGGTGGAGCCACAAAGTCAGCCTGGTTTGGGATGAGAATGAACAAGGAACTAAAAAGAAACCCTAGAGTTGCCTTGGTGTTTGGGGATTGACTAACTGCATATACCGTATTTTCCGGCGTATAAGACGACCGGGCGTATAAGACGACCGGGCGTATAAGACGACCCCCTAATTTTACAGTTAAAACATAGGTTTAGGCCTATATTCGCTGTATAAGACTACAGCCTCGGAAGTGGGGGGTAGTCTTATACAGCGAATATAGGCCTAAACCTATGTTTTAACTGTAAAATTAGGGGGTCGTCTTATATGCCCGGTCATCTTATACGCCAGAAAATACAGTAGTATGTTTTTAACCTACTGGTATCAGTTTACAGATTCTAACGTGTGCAGAAATGAACATTTCAGATGAGTGCCACGTATCTTAGGTTCATGCAAGAATTGCGAAAGAGAGGGAAGCTGGGATGGCTCAGTGGGTTAAGTGCTCACTTTGCAGCCCCTGGGGACCAAGGATCGAATCCTGGCCCCAGCTCGTGCAGACCCACATGCTGAACTGGGGAGTGCCCCCAGTTCGCTTCTCACTGGGATGAAGACCCCGGCCCAGTTCCTGCCCTGTGCAGCCCCGCTCCCACCTGTGGAGTGAAACTATATGGAAAAACCAATTATGTGCAACTATGGAGACTATTCTGGGCCCTCCCCCTTCTCTCTTTCTCTGTATCTCTGTCAAAAACAATAAAAATCTCTGTAAAAAAAAAAAAGGATTGTGAAAGAGGTCTCTCATTTGTCTTTGCAGTTTTTGCTAACGCATGGAGTTGGGGAGAATTGTCCAGGTCACAAGGGCCCTGAGTGTCACATGACATGTCTGCTCCCCTTCCCTGTCACCCCATCACTGTGGATCACTTATATTGAATTCCCAGCACCTTTTGCACTTCCCAGTATTCAGTAGTTCTTTTCCAACTTCCATCTGATCTCATCTTCTCCTTCCTCTAAGTGGTTCTCTTAGGGAAGCTCTTGAACCACCTTCTCTGGCTTTGACACAGGGACCCTCAACCTAGCCTGGGTTCGGAGGCATTCTTTACTCTTGACAGCCTGAACGTGCAGTGATTTTTCCAGATCACAGCCCTCATCTTCTGCTGCTGCAGGCCCCATGTCCAGCCTCTTGCCAAGCTCTCTCCATGGTGCCACTGACTTTCCTCAAAGGCTTGCTGTGGGGGACAGGCACTTCCTACCCTTCCCATGTCTGAACGAGGGGTGCTGTCTGTTCTTGGTACTTTACACATCAATAACTCTCCAAAATGGATCAGGGATGCAGCAAATCCTTCCCCAATCTTTACTTTCCCAGTCTTTTTATGTCCTAGATATGCATGAGGATTTGTGCATGGTACTATAACTTTAGCATATAGCATCTATGGCACATTGTAAAGTGGAAATACAATGCAAGCCAGATGTGTAATTTAAAGTTTTCTAGTAACCATATAAAACAAATGAAAAAACGAAGAGGTGAGATTGTCATGAGGTATTTTATTTGACTCAGTACATCCAGAATATTATCATTTTGACAAGTAATTAGTGTAATAATTAGGAAGTATATATTTCAATTTCTTATAATAACTCTTGAAATGTGGTGTGTATTTTACTTATAGGCCTGTATGAATTTTATTCTATCAGCAGTGCAATTTCTCTGTCAGTAGTACAAGTTCTTCAAACTCTTCACTCTAATTGATCATTCCCAGCAGCTTTAAACGTGCTCAAATCTCCCTGAACCCCAAATTTCTCTTAATATGACTATAACTACCTGAAATTATATCCTATGTACAGAATAGAGCCTGAAACAGAATATAGTAAAATATATATATACTTGTGTTTGTTTTGGTGGGTGATGCATTAATTGATTTAGATTTTATTAACACATATCTACATATTTTTATAGCTAGTATCTAATATTTTTATAGATAAAGTAGTGTTTTACAAAAGTGCTAAGAAGTCCTGTAGCTAGTGACAGAGAGCCTCATGTTAACATGTTAAGTAGCTATTATGCAATAATAGAAACGAAGGCATTTTATAAACAGCAAATTGGTTGATAATAATGGCGTTTTAAGCACCAAACTGTCAAGCTCTATTTTTTTGGTTGTTGTACCTACATTTTGCCAGCAGAGGGAGCTCGAAGATGGCAAAAAACATAAACCTTGAAGTTCTCAGATTTACCGGTAGCATTCTTTCAACTGGATTGGCTGCATGTAAAAACCAATGCACTAGTTTTGTTAGGAAAAATCATATTTTTATAAAATAAATACTATATAAAAGTATTATATGTTAGTTATAAAATATTTAGAATATTTGATAAGTATCTACCTACATCAATTAATGCATCATCAATAATCCCACCAAAACACAAATACATTTTTTTTTACTACATTCTGTCCCAGGCTTTTATTCTGTATATAGGATTTAATTCCCTGTAATTTTAGTCATACTGAAAGGAATTTGGGGTTCGGGGAGATTTGAGCATGTTTAAAAGCTTATAGGAATGATCAATTAGAGTGGAGTTTGAAGAACTTGCACTACTAATAGAGAAATGGCACTAATGGTAGAATAAAATTCACAACACAGTGAGGCATTAGACACACGTAGTCATACACATTATGTTTGTACAATACAGACATATATATGGATTTAGCCTTACAGATCACCTTATAGAACAGAACATATATAATATAAGGCTGTCCAGAAAAAAAATCCAACCATTGTCAATATAATGAGAATTGATACATGGCTGAGATTTTCCAGACAGCCCCCATGCAATATGACAGAAGAAGAAAAGGGAATGCAGATGCAGATTTGGTGATAGCAAGTGGATGGAGTTTCTTTCTTTGATCTTGCTTCTTTTTTTTTCTCTTTCCTTCTTTATGTTTTCTTCTGTGTGGTAGAATTTCCTGTGCTGAGGATGAGGGGGAAAGGTTGGAAGTTTGAGGAGTGTGAAGTAAGAAGCAGAGTTATATTCTGTAACAGTCCAGTGGGATTTAGAAACATATGGAGCATGGTGACTGTTTGGAAAAAAGGCTGAGGGTAATGATGGAGGGGACTGGCTAGGAATTGCTGAGCCCTGTAGATTGAGAGAGCTGCTGTGATTGGAGTCCACACATTATGGCAGCATCAATCTTCATGGCTGCTTGGTTTTCAGCAGCTGCATCAGCAACCCCTATGTAAAAGCAGATGATCAAAATGGTTGGAAGTGATCCATCGCTGAGGTTTAGATGGGCATGTGTAGTAGTGTCAAAGGGCCAAAAAGAAAGAAAGATTGAGGTGACGTACCATGAAATCTTGGGATGAGGCCAAGGGACATGGAAGTAACATTCTCGGAGGAAAGGATAGTTCTCCAAGAGATCATAGTGATCAGACATAGGGGCCAGAAATGAGAGATTGAGTTGATGAAATCCTCCAGTTCAAGAGAGGGTACTTTATATATGGAAGAGTACTTAAGCCTAAGGAGTAAGTAGTTGAATTGGAGTACAAAGAAGTAAGTTGGAGTAAAGGACAAGGGACCTAGATTGTCTAAATTGTCATGTATATGTGCATTGAGTCCCAGAACATAAAATAAGGCATTGTTGTGGAGCTTTGCCTTAAAGCAAAGACAACAGATCTGGGAAGAACAATAATTCTGATCTCCAACATAATCCTTGGGTAACCCAAGAATTTGTGTCAATTTCCAGGCATCGATCTTGGCAATGGAACAAAGGCTGCTAGTGCAAAAATGAGAACACCTTCAAGATAAATATGAACTGTTTTTAGGCCATACACCATGGGACTTAAGAACATCTGAGAGTTTTGCGTTAAAAAATATTTTTGCCTCTCTTGCTAGCTGTGTGGCTTGGACAAGTTATATTATATATCCAGTCTGAAACTTAATTTCCCTATATATAAAATGGAGATAATAATATAATCTACTTCAAAGTTTTACAGAACCTTTTTTAATATTCAGTATTCAACAAGTGACATTTGCCATCATCTAAAACAAACAAACAATTCAGATACTTTATTAATACAAAACAAAACATAGTCAAACTAGAAGGATGCTCAGAGTTCATTATATATAATAGCTTCAATTGCGGGCAACTCAGAACAGAGAAAGAAGCCAGGAGATGTTTAAGATCTCTAACTCCTAGCTGCAACCTATAGCATCATCTTCTATCTTTTTGTTAGTATCTGGCCTAACCCCTTCATGGTATGGTTATTGTTTCCTAAAGAAACTTTACCTGGGTTCTCTTTGAATATTTCTCAGTGTAGAGAAATCATGACTGCTCATGAAAAGTGATTCGTTTCCCTTTTCTTTCCCCTCTCCTCCCCTCTCCTCTCCTCTTCCTTCTCTTCTCCGTTGACAGCTGTAAGAGTTAAAAAAAGTTTTCTTTATGCTGCATAAATCTATTAGAAATCTTTATTTCTAACCATTTGACCTTCTTATGTCCTTTCGCCTATTTTCTCTCCTGCATGACAGCCCTTTAGACATTTGAAGATCATGGCTGTGTCTCCCCTGACATGCCACTTCTCTCACATAGACATCCTTGGGTTGTCAGTCAGTGTCTAATGACTCAGCCAGGGTTTTTGTGCTTCTGATGGCCATTTCTTCTGTTTTAGTCTATGTCTGTCCAGATTGGTGTCTTTCCTCCAGGCATGATCTGAATGCCACAAAACTAAGCAGGGCTGTCACTATCCTATATTTGGACATAATTTCATATAATTAAAGCCCACACATTGATCTTTTATTAAGCATTTTGTCTGTTTTTTTATGCACCACTACCATGGACTTCTCTAGAAGTACAGATGAATTTTGCACCAAAGGGCAGAGCTTGCTCTTTTGTTCAGGTTGCATTTCATTTTAGAGATTTGCTTCTTGTTTTACATTTGATGGTTGGGGGTGGGGGTGGGGGGGTCAGGATTCTGACTCAGTAAATTAGATTTCTGTGGTGAACACTGGCTGTGGCTTGGGTAAGTGGCAGGTGTTTCATTTAGAGCCCTGGAAAACGTCTTCACAGTCAGAACCCCCGAGTCTTGCCTCTCCTTGGCCCACATGGAAAGTTGGGAGGGAGAGGGGCTACATTCAGCCTCTGGCAACATGCTTCTTTCTTCCTTGGGGAAGATGAGGAGTTAGAGACAAAGGGCTTCTGCACGCTAAAGATTGTACTGACATTGGTCCATAACAACAGTTTTCTCATCCAAAGAAAAAGTATTATTTCTGTTTTGCAAAGATTATTTTAACTTTTTTTCCCCAAGATTTGTTTGAAAGGTGATACAGGGAGAGAGGGAGGGAGGAGGGAGAAAGAGAGAGAGCAAGAGAGAGAGCAAGAGAGAGAGCAAGAGCAAGAAAGAGTGACAGAGAGAAGGGGGAAGGCCCAGAGCAATCTCCATAATGCATATCATTAGTTGTGACATGGTTTCATTCCACACAGGTGGATCTTGGGCCACATGGGGTGGGAACCGAACAGGGGGCCTTCCACACAGGAGGAGAGAGCTGTCATCACTGTGCCGTCCCAGTGGTTACCAGTTGCCACAGTTCAGCATATGAGTTTGTTCGGGCTGGAGCCGGAATTCGATCCCCCAGCCTCGCGATTACAAGGTAGGTGTTCAACCTGCTGAGCTACCTTAGCATCCTGTATTTTTTACTTTTGAAATTACATTCTTTCTACCACTTTCAATTGAAGTGCTTGTTAGTTTACAAAATAGATGTGCTAGTAAGTGCATTTTTTTAAAATTGCTTAATTGGAAAAATAAAATTTGGCAATCGTTTTGATCTACCAAATTAGAGACCATTGGCCTCCAACTTATTTAGACACATTAAATAAGTTGATTGAACAATAAATATTGGGTCCCTCTCTAGGTCTGAAGATTAATCTGACAAAAGCAGATTTAACAGGAGAAAAGCAAGCAGTTTTTATTGAATGTTTTACATGTACACTGAGCCTTTCCAAAAGAATCAAGACCAGAAGAAATAACCAGGCAGGACATTTGTATGCCTTTTAGACAAAGAAATATTAAATATGTGAAGACTTGACAAGACAGAGGAATTTGGACCAATGATAGTAAATAGTGAAGAAGTAACTAGGAAGGTAAGGGTAGTTTAATCAATTTGTTTGTACATATTTCTTGGTCCCAAATTCCTCATCTCTGGTGATACAAA
>PVKE010034313.1:0-17411 GCA_004027555.1 Craseonycteris thonglongyai | reverse complement strand
TAAATATTATTTTCTTTCAAGATTTATTTTATTGTTTTTGGCAGAGAGACACAGAGAAGGGGGAGGGCCCTGAGCAGTCTCCATAGTTGTACATCATCAGTTTTCAACATGGTTTTGTTCCACACAGGTGGGCAGGGGCCGCGCAGGGCAGGAACCAGGCTGGGGGCCTCCTGCATGAGAAGTTCACCCCAGTTCAGTATATGGGGCCACATGGGCTGGGGCTGGGATTCGATCCTTGGTCCTCGGGGCTGCAAAGCAAGTGCTTAACCCACTGAACCATCCCAGCTTCACCCCCCGCCCCCCATTATTTTCTTTCTTAAAAAAATATTTCAAGCCTCACATAGTTTTTTTTTTAAGATTTATTTTTATTGTATGAGAGAAGGTGGGGGGCAGGGGAGGGCCTAGAGCAGTCTCCATAGTTGTACATCATTAGTTGTGACATGGTTTCATTCTACACAGGTGGATGTGGGACTGTCCGGGGCGGGAACCAAACTGGGGCCTCCTGCATGGGAAGCGAGAACCTTTGCTGCCAAATCATCTTGGTGGTTACTAGTTGTGCTACAGTTCAGCATATGGGGTTTGTACAGGTTGGTACCTGGAGTCGAACCTTGGACCTCACGATTACAAGACAGGCACTCAATCGCTGAGCTACCCCAGCATCCCTGTCTCGTACTTTTCACGGTGCCATGTTGCCCTCTGTATGTTCAGGGGGTGGAAGGCTGGAGTTGTGATTTTACCGGTTGTGGGTTCATAAACCATCAGTATTTATTTCTAATTCTACTGTCACAAGGACTACTCTGGTGTGCACTCATGGAGTAGTTACTGTGTGCCAGGTCATGTTAATCCTCAAATTTTCACAGCTACCCTACAGTACCTTTTATTGAGGAGAAAACTGAACCCAGAGAGGGCAAGTCACTGGTTTGAGGTGACACAGCATCAAGTAGCAAGGCCGGAATTCAGCCCATGGTGGTCTGGTGCCAGAAGTCACGCTCTGAGCTGTTCTGCCTCAGAACTAGATGAGATGGGACAGAGGCCCCTCACCAATGCTAGTGGCGGAATGGCCTAAACCAGGGCCCTTTCCCCCGGCCCACCCCACTTCCTGTCTGAATTCCCAGTCTCTGTAAACAGCATCACCACCCACCAGCCACCCACTGCCTCCGGGAATATGGTAGGGCCATTCGTCCCTGCTCCCTGAGCCCTGCCTCCAAACACGAGAGGCAGTCACCCTACGTGAGTGACCAGTCCTGGGCCCCGTCCTCACATTCTACATGCATTATTGTGAACCTACCACAACCCCGTGCGCAGGCCCCATTATTCCCATTTTACAGATGCAGAACTTCAGCACCAAGAGGTTACCTTGGTCCAAATCACAGAGCCAGGAAGAGAAAGAACCTGAGTGAGACCCTCCCCACCCCCACCAGGTCCGGTACCAGTCTCTCTCCATGGCGGATGGTCACAGCCTCCTTCCTCCCTGGTTCCCACTTTCCTTCATCCGTTCCTGTGCAGTCAGGGCAGTCCTGTGGGCCGCATATCAGATCCTGCATTTCCCTTTAAAGCCACCCATAGGCTCCCCACACTGTCCTCGGGACACATTCGGAGCTCCTTGGCCTAGACCAGGGGTGGCGAACCTATGGCACGTGTGCCCAAAGTGACATGCGAAGCAATTATTTCAGCACCTCGAAGCTGTGAATACCATTTAAAAAATTATTGTTTATGCTCTTATAGACATAAAAATAATCAATACCTCTATCTCACTTGGGCTGGCATGTGAGTCGAGCGAGTATACTCTTATTTCATAAACTTTGGCACTCAATCGCCAAAAGGTTCGCCACCCCTGGCCTAGACTCTTCCTGGCTGACCCAGACTTCCCTCTCTGACCCGCTCCGCCCACCCCGACTTGCCCTCTGTATATCACTCCTGGCCCACCTTTTGCCCGAACACCTGGCTTGGGACCCACCACGGCCTCTGAGCTGTATTGCTCATGTCACCAATCTCCTTTCTCCCATTTCTTTCTTTCTTTTTTTATTTTAAAGATTTATTTTATTGTTTTTGAGAGAGAGAGAGAGAGAGAGAGAGAGAGAAGGGCCCAGAGCAGTCTCCATAGTTGTACATCATTCATCTTGACATAGTTTCATTCCACACAGGTGGATGTGGATCCATGTGGGGTGGGAACTGAACCGGGGGCCTCCTGCATGGGAAGCATGCCCCAGTTCGGCATATGGGTCTGCCTGGGCTGGGACTGGGACTCGATCCCTTGACCTTGTGGCTGCAAGGCAAGTGCCCAACCTGTTGAGCTAGCCTGGCATTCCTCCTTTCTCCCATTTCTTGCCATAAAAACTCCTACTCACCCTTTAAGACCCAGCTAAGACATGGACTGTCCTCTGGGAAGCCTTCCTGGCTGCCCACTCTTGCTTGGGCCAGGGATGCTTACTTGTACAGTACTTGGTGCACTGGGACAGAGCTGGCTACCCATCTGTCTCTCTGCTAGACTGTGAGCCCCGCATCCAACTTGCCTTGGTTCTCTGAGATCCTGGCCCAGGCCCAGGTCCAGGCCATATCCAGCTAAACTAGACTAGGTGAATGGCCACCAGTGCCCATGCCAAAAGGCTCTGGATTTGGGGGTGTTCATCAGCGTCCGTGTCTGGGTCTGATCTTGCTGGACACTGGGAAAAGAGAAGATGGGATCTTTTCTCCTCTGCTCACTGAGGCGGGAAAATGCTAGTCTATGAATTCAGGGTGAGTGGCCATGGTCTTTCTAGCCAAAGATGTTGGAAACCACCGGGGGCAGACCTTGTCCGGGTGAACTGCTCATAACCGTTCCCCGGGGCGGGGGGCGGGGGTGGTGGTGGTGTCCTGAGCTCCCAGATAATTAGCTGCATGTGTGTGGGAGACAGGCCTGTTTTTTTTTTCCCCCAAGGATTTATGAGAAGGGGGTGTATTCTCATTGACCTTCGTTTCAAGAAAGGCCTCTTTCTGGAACACTTGCTGAACATCAACAGTAAAGCACATATGCTCGCAGTAAGCCTGCCTGACAGCGTCATACCCGCCATATGTTTCTTGTCTCATACGCATTTTAGAGCTCGCCTTGGGGACGGCATGCATTTCTAAAGGTCCCCAAACACAGCTCTGAACGAAGCACTTATAATTTACCTTTCATGAAAGCCATCATGGCTCTTTCCAAACAGACTTGGAAGTGGGTTCAGCGTTTATTTAGAGGGAAAAAAAAATATTTTCAATAGACAGAAAGAGAGTGTTTGTGAATTCTTGCTCCTAACCCCTCCTCCTTGGGAAAAACGCCTTCAGCTCGCAGACACTGACACCCTTGGAGGGGACGGTGAACGTGCGAACACGGGTCATCTGTCTGCCCAGGTGGTTCTCTGGTTCATCCTCTGTTGATTCACCTGTCATGCTGTTTCTCCCTCCACCGCACCTCCTCTCTCGTTCTTTTACTCCTATACTCCCACCTCATCACTGTTCATCCATCCATTTATCCCGTAGAAAAACCACTCATACTCCATACATAGTTTTGGGTGCATGAGTGACTTTATTCATCTAGGCAATCAAATATCCATCTGTATATTTGTTCATCCATTCATCTATCCATTAGGTTATCAATCTTCGTTCATTCATCGTTGTGATCGTCTGTTCATCTGTCCATCCACCCAACATTGACCCACTCTGTGCCAGGCACTGGGGATACTCAAAGGAGTACATCCATTTCTTGCCTTTGAGCAGCTAACAAGGAGCTGGGAGGTGACGTGCAAGCAGCCGGTTATTGCCGTGCAGAGTAGAAAGTGATCTCAGGGAGAGGTAAAGGGCTGCGGGGGCCGGGGGCAGGGGCATGGTGCCTGGGAACGGTTCCGGCACAGAGGGAGACAGGGCCGTCCACAGATGACAAACCTGCCTGCCCTCTCTGTCTCCTAGGACCAATGAAGCAGCGGAGTCCATGGCCCCTCCAAGGCCTGAAATTCTACCTGTGCTTTGCTGACATTTTCTGTTAGAAACAACCCTCTTGACTGGGCCTGCCCTGGGATGATACTCTTAACAATCCTCTTAGCAATCCTGCATCTCCCTTCTGCACAGGAGGAAACCAGGCTCAGGGGAGGGGAAGGGCAGATAAGAAGTGGCAGCGCCTGCATATCGGAGTCTGAGGGCTGGTGGTCAGTCCAGGCAGCCTGATGCAGCCGCGGTCTGGTGGGTGTTCCTCAGGACAGCACCAGCCTCTGGCCTTTTTGTTCCCATTCTGAAGGCTTCTGGCATACTTAGGACCCAGGCCTAATTGCTTGGTGTTCTCCCTACACCCCACATGTCCCAGAGCTAACAGGTCACCCCTGGCAGATAAGCTGTGACCCCTGTCTGGGAAGCCGAGTGCTCAAAGGACCCCAAGAAGCCCAGCTATGTCAGCACCTCCTTTCTCCTGGCCCCAGGCCAAGGGGCTGAGAACAAGGACCTTGCTCACAGAGCAGAGACCACGTGTGCCAAACCCCAGGCTCTGGGCCCTGCCGAGCGCGGCCATGGTCCACACAGAGAGCATCCTGGGAGCTGGCTTGACCATCGCTGCCTTGTTGGGTGAGGATGACAGGCAGCCCCACTGTGGGGCTCAGAAAGAACTCATTTTATAGTCAAGTCTTCACAGAAGTCTCTCATGTTTTGTGGTGCATGCCGATTAATTTATTAAAAACAAACAAACCAACAACAAGATACCATGTGGTGAAGACATACAACTTTAACCAGCCCTAATCAATGTTAGTTCTAGTTGCTTATCTCTATAAGCCCAGGGATCTGTTAAAAAAATAAAAGGAGCCTCGCAGTTAAGGATGAGAGATGAAATGCATGCATTTTATCTCTACTACTTTCAGAAACCTGAGCTCCAGGGGTAAAAAAAGTCAGGAGAGGAAACAGCAGCAACTGCGTTTAGGAAGCGGAAGGATTGCTACTTGTACAAAAATGGAACAACCAGAAATTTAAGCTGGCAGTGGGGAAGGCTGAGAGTCGTCCAACCTGTACTGTGAAGCTCAGGTGGAACTGGGCACCTAAAGAGCTAGAATCTGGACTAGGGGTCTCTAACTATGGCCCATTGTCATTTCTTGTAAATAAAGTTTTATTAGGACACAGCTATGTCCATTTGTTTATAGACTGTCTATGGCTGCTTTTGTGATAGAATAGCAGAGTTAAGCAGCTGCAACAGAGATGGCTTTGGCCCCTGATCTGGACAGCTACCGGTTCTGAAGCTGGGCAGAGCCTGTGGGGAGAGGGTTACAGAGAGAGAGAAGTACACAGTCTCTGGCTTGCAGGACGCCAGGCACAGCTATGGGAGGAGTAGCATCACGTAGAAGTTTACACGTGGATGCGGAAGCCCCCAGATCTTTCCTTCCTCAAAATGACTCCCGGGACACAGAGAGCTGGGCCTTCGCTTCCAGGTGGGAGATGGGAAGGCTCTTCATACGGAATCTGATAAGCCCAGAATTGTCCAGCCAGCTCAGGCCCCTGTGAAGCCACAGCTGACCAGCCTCATCTGTGTTTATAGAGCTGCCAATCAGCTTTTTAGATTTCTACTCCGAAACATGGGCCAAAGATGCTGGGCATTTGAGGGACACTCTTACAAGCAAGACAACAGGCAAAATGAGTGGAGAAAAGTAACCAAGAGGACACAGGCTTTCAAAAACAGAAAACTAGGGAAAGCTGGGATGGCTCAGCAGGTGAGGCGCTCGCTTTGAAGCCCCGAGGACCGAGGATTGAGTCCTGGCCCGGGCCCATGCAGACCCACATGCTGAACTGGGGAGTGCCCCCAGTTCAGTTCTTGCCGGGACCTATGTCGGAGGCTCCCGGCCCAGTTCCTGCCCTGTGCAGCCCTGTGCCCACCTGTGGAGTGAAACTATATGGAAAACTAATGTTGTCAACTATGGAGACTGCTCTGGGTCTTCCCCCTTCTCTCTGTCTCTCTCTGTCAAAAATAAATCTTTAAAAAAAAACCAACACACAAAAAACAAACAAACAAACAGAAAACTAAAGAAGAAAGAACTCCACCACAATTATAATGTTCAGAGATAATGGTGGATATGATATCCACAAAGCTAGAGAAGGATGCTATTAAAAAGGACTATTCAGAAAACATTTGCAGAATATTTCTTGCAAAAATGAAAATTTCATTAGAAACCTAGCAACAAAAGAAAGGTGGGTGCAGTCTCCAAGCAGTAGAACAACAAGAGGAATAGATGCAGAAAACTGGAAAAGGATAAAGTTGGTCTGGGAAATCAGGATCAGTCCCCTCAGCCCACAATACTAACACCTTCAGAAAGAAAGAACAGAGAAACTTTGAGGGCAAATCATTAAAGACATAATTCTAGAAATTTGAATGTCTGGATTTCTTTCTGAGAATCCAGCTCAGTGAAAGAAAGCAGCCCTTGCTGAGGCACTTCTTGAAATTTCAGAACACTGGGGTTAAGGAAAAGATTCCCAGAACTCCCAGAGAGAAAATAGCGGGTTTCTGGCTAAGGACCGAGGACAAAAAGGAAGGCTTTGGTCTTCTAATGAGTAATGCCTAAAACAGAAAAATTAAGTTGCAGGATATTCACATTTTTAGAAAAAGGCAACAAGGACCAACAGAACCCCCCACTGCCTGTCAGGTGCTGTGCCAGGGACTGGGGGTAAACGGGAGGCAGGCACTGGCGTACTAAGGGTGTGCCAAATTACAAGCTGGTAAGTGCTGTGACCTCTGACAGTATGTGACAGGGGAACACAACCTGGTCTGGAGGGTTCAGGTTTCCCTGAGAAGCTTATGCTTGAGATGAGCTCAGACGGATGCCGGGAGCTGTCTGGGCGATGACAGCAGGTGCTCAGGTGCTCCAGGGTTGCAGCAGGGCCTCAGCTTTGTACCCCCACCAGCCCCGAAGGGACCACAGCACAGAGTTCCCAGTTCGGCACATTTGGGGTGGGGCGTCAGAGTTTGTCATTTGAACGACTGCACACGATGGTGATGCTGTTGGCTCAGTGTGAGAAGCACTGACTTACATGTCTGCAGAGCCCCATCCGAAGGGGCTTGTGCTTTATCCTTCAGGCCAGCAGTTCCCAAGCAGGAGAGCCATCTGGGTGTTTGTGGAGTGTGCACATTTCCCCGCCATGCCAGAGGCTCTGATTCCTTGGGCTGGGCGGTGTGTAATGACTCAGATGCCCATGGTCCCAGGATGCCTCTCGAGCTCTGAGAGTCGGAGATGATGGGGCCTCATTGACCCAGGCAAGGGGCTAGAGGTGGGGAGGGCGGGGCTGAAGATAACGAGGACAGTGAAAAGCACAGGGCTGGTAGGCACACAGCCAGTCTGGGCAGCTCTGGCCTTGAGGGTCCGGGATCAGACTTCAGGCTTCCCAGCCAACAAGCCTGTCAGCTCCCGTGCCTCAAAGCCCTTCGCCAGGCAGAAAGCCGGCCCCCAGGGGCCCAATTTCAGGTTTCAAGTGTTGGCTGGATTTGCTGCTCCCAGCCCCCTCAAGCTCCCTTGAAACTTCACTGCCAAACTGATTTTCAAATTTTGTGAAACAAATTTATTCCGAGGTGAAAACCACCCTCTCTGATTTCTGCTGCGGCTGACCCAGCCCAGATGGACATGTGCTGCACCTGCCTTTGGAATCCAGCAGTCAGCTTCTGTTTCTAAGACAACCGGACGAAGTCTCAATTCCAACTCCACAGAGGGAGTGGGCCGGCCCCTGAGCCCCACCCACCAGCCCTGGCCTTGCCGAGACCGGGCCCCACACCCGTGAGGACTTTATGGGCCCTGTGCCCGGCCTGCCTCCAGGGTCCTCCCTGGGCAATCTCAGTCCAGCGCATTTGGACTCACGATGAAAGGCTCAAACGAAAGGAGAGTGACAGCTGTCCCATGGAGCCCTCTGCACACGTGACTCGGAGCTGTCAGGAGAAAGTTTCACAAATGGAGGCCTGCGTCACTTGCCCTGGCTGGTTGGTCCCACAAGGCATGTGTTTGAGGTGAGAGGTGGTGCCTGACGGCTTCTCAGGGACCCTTGGGACCCTTGTTCTACAGCCCTCCCTCCACAGGACCTACAAGAGAAGGGCCTAGACACCCCTGCCTCCTGAGGGTCTCAAAGCCCCCATTTTGAAGTACAGACCGCCCCACCCCACCACACACTGTATTTCTGTGTACTCAGACCTTCAGTTCCTCCTGTCCTCGGTCCTCACAGCCCCCCCCCCCCTTCTGTGTTACTTAGGGGACGTCTTCCTGCTCAAGCCCTCCAGCCTTCCTCGGCACTCAGGCAAAGTCCCCACCTCCCCTTGGCCTATGCCACCCTGCCCATCCAGCCCTCAGCTACATCTGTGACCTCAGTTCAAATCCCTCCACCCAGTTAACCACACAGACCTTCTTTGTGCCCCTGCCACCTCCTGGGGCGGCCCCTTCTCCTCGTTCAGGTCTCACCTCATGTCACCTCTGCCGCCCGACCCAACTCCATCCTGCAGGACTGTCAGCCCTGACAGGCAGGCCTTGTCTGGCCAATTTTCTGGTTCTTGGCATAGAGTCGGGGCTCAGAAGAATGTGTTGGACAGATGAGATGAGAAAACAAGTACCTGTAGAGAAGTGACTTGCCCCACATCGCAAGCTAGCAGAGGCCTGTTAGGCCTGGGCTCTGGCCGGGCCGTCACATTGCGTTCCCTGCCGCTTCCATCCCCGCTCAAGCACCAGCTTAAATGGCTCTGTGTGGCCATTTCCTCTCACAAATGCCTCCTGGTCAAAGGGACCTGGACCACAGGAATGCTGCTTCTGGGTTTATCTTGTAGAGACGGATATGGAGTCTGCAAACCAGGTCTCACAGTGCAGAAGTGGCCAGCAGAGGCTTTGAAGCCAAACTGACCTGGGCTGACGCCCAGCAACACCACTCACTTGCTGAGTGGCCCTGGGCAGGTCACCGTGTTGCCCCGCAGTTTCCTGGTCTGTGAGCCTGGGATTGCATGGCACCTCCCTTCTGGAGTTGTGAAGCTCACATAAGATGTGGCATGTCATACACGGAGCACAGCCCTGGCACTTGGCAACATTGCAATGACGATGTAAACGGCTACCAAGTAGTCCCTGGGGTGTGAAGTACAGCACAGGGAATAGTCAGTTATGTTGTAACCACTGTGAGTAGTGCGGGAGGCGGGGAGGGGGTGGTACTACACCAATCGGGGGGTCACTGCACAAATGTATAAATGTCTAACCACTATGCCGTACACCTGACACTAATATAAAATAGTATCGAGTGTCAACTGTAACTGCAAAACATAAATAAGTCATTAAAAAAAGAAGAAGAAAGTCCAGAACAGTGTCTGGTTTCATTTAGCTAAATCCGGTGAGGAAAAAAGAGGGAAAGCAAGTGGGGGGCTGCTGCCTACAGGAGCAGAGGCTCACACTCACAGCGCAGTTTAAGGCCCCGCCCACCCCTGTTTGACCGGGAGCTCCTGGCCACTTGACCCCAGGCCCTGTTCCTAGCTGTCGGGCATCAGTGGTCCTCAGGGGCTGTGGCTCTGAGGAGGAGACAGCCGCCGGTGGGCAAGACAGTGGGGGCAGGCACAAATGCCGTCTCGGCTGTTGGGACCCCTACACTGGACTCTCCATTTCAGGCGGAGCTGAGCTTTCTGTACTACGTTTCAGCTTTAATCCCAGCTGCTATCAGCTGCTGGGAACTAGCTGCGCCCAGTCTCCAAGCTGGCAGAACCTTCCTCTGAATTCTGCCAGGAGAACAAAGCGTTCTGAAAGAGCGACGCAGCTGCCCAGCCTGGCAGCCCGGGCGGCCGGCCAGCAGGTCAGGCGGGAGGAAGGCCCGAGAAAGTAGTGCAAAGACTGGGCAGAGGGTGCACAAGCAGCCAGGATGCTGACCAGCGGCCTGCCACGGCCCACGCCGGGCTCTGGGGCCTTGGGGCTGGGGGCATCTCCTCTTCATCGCCTCTGTGTCTGGGAACTCAGCAGCCCCCGGGGGCGTGAAGATTCTGGTCCAAGCCCAGGATGCAAGGTGGAGGCTTGACTAGGTCTCCACTGGGTGACCAGAGCTCAGAGCGGTTGATGGCAATTTGTGGTTGCCCTAAACCTCTCAGCCACCCTCCTCACATTTGGTTGCGTTTCTATAGTGTAGACCCAACCTTGCAATGCTGAGGACAAACTTCCCTGCTTTCTTGGGCTTGGGGCAGGTGTGATTTCTGCCGTACGCATCAGACACAGGTGCTTCAGAGCTGAGTTAGGTGGGGCAGGGGCGAGGCTTGGTCCACCAGCCACAGGACGCTTCCTGGTCTGGCACAGTGCTCCCTCTACGGTGCTCCCTGGACAGGCTGGCTCATAGCCATGGCTCTGGGAGCCACTCATGGAGGCTTTGCACCGCTTACTAATCCTTTCTTTTCCTTTTTTCTTAACCTAGCTGGCTGGATTCTCTTGTCTCAACTATGGTTCCTGACAAGCTCCTCCAATGACCCCCTGGCAGCGTTTCTTACTTTCCTGCCTATAGACATAAGTGGGTTACATAGATGAAGGAAAGAGACTCATGCAGCAAAGATCAGAAGGCAGCCCTCAGGATCTATACTTGATTTTTGACAGAGATGTGGTTCAAAGCCTTTCTTTACTAGCAGAAAAGAGACTGCAAGCCCCAGAGTACATGGTGACTGACACTCAGTTTCAGGGTTGGAGAAACAATAAGGACGAGTGGAGACTGTGGCACACTGGGTGGTATTCTCTAAAGGGGCAGCGACTGTGTTGTTATAAAAGACTGTTTCCAGATCCCTCCATTTTTCAAGGGAAGCTAGAAGTTAGAATTTTTATGGGCAATGTCTTACATTTTTCACAGTGAACTCACATTTTAAACACATAACAAGGGACCAAAAAAACCCAGAAGCTCAATGCCTTCAGGTCTGGCTGCCCCTTTGTGACCACAGCCTGCAGGATCAAGTTTGAGCCATTTTTATGGCATTTCAAGCCCTCTGCACAAACCCTGCCCCATTTCCTCCCACCCCTTCTGCCCCTTACCCAGGATGCTTCCCAGCCTAGCCTCAGCCTTTTCTTCTCTCATTTTCCTGCTGGGCAAAGTGCCCACGCATCCTCTAAGATCACCCCAACTATTAAATCCTTTGTGAAATGCGTCCCGTCTCCTGGTCCTGAGGCATCCAGTGTTGGGGCTCCCTGAGTCTCCTCTATGTTCTTTCGTCTTGATGCTTCCACCTTGTGTTGTGACCATCAGGGCCTGTGTCCCCAGCCCAACACTGGGAGGAAGTCAGTCATTACAGAAAGTCTAGGCTGGAAACTGGCTCTCTGGGGGGTTGGGGGATGGGCTGCTCCCAGCATCTCAGAGGACGTCTGTCCTATGGAATGGGGTGTGTGGAGTTGCAGGTTAGGGAATTCAGCACAAGGAAGGCAGATCCACCCTGCTTCTTCCTGCCTCAGTGACATGGGGATCCCCAAACCTGGGTGGGGAGACCGTGAGGGTAGCCACAGGGCAGCTGGAATCCAGATCAGCCCTGCTTCCAGAGCTTGGAAGCATCTGTGCACCTTTAAGACAGGTTTTCCCTGTCCTCTTAGGGGAACCGTGGGACGAGGGTGCAGTCTTGTGTCCTGTCCTCCACCCCACACCCTGAGGGGGAGAGTTTGAGGCTCCCAGGCTGCAGGCGCTGGTTTACCTTCCACCTATTCTCCCAAGGGAGTGGTGATGCCTTCCAGCTCACCCAACCCTAACCAGGCTCACCTCACACTTTTACTAAGCTCCTACTCCGTGCCTGGCACAGTGCTGGGTGTGCCTGTGTCTCCAGGAAGTCTCACAGTGACTTTCAGACAGCAGTCCCTTACCTGCTTTACAGAAAAACCAAGGCTCAGCGTGGCAAAGCCACTCACCCAGGGCAGGTGCTGACCACGTCCCCGAAGTCAATACTGCCCCTTCGAAAGACAGGATGCCAGTCTGTGGGGCAGGAAGGGGGCCTCAGGTGGCACTGGTCAACCTCTCCCTGCCTCCTGTTCCTAACTGAACTGAACAGGGCTCATGGAAACACGTTCACGCCCTGTGCTTCTGTCACGCGGGGGAAGCCGAAGGGGGAGCCGCTTCCCTGTGCTTCTGTCACGCGGGGGAAGCCGAAGGGGGAATCGCTTCCCTGTGCTTCTGTCACGCGGGGGAAGCCGAAGGGGGAATCGCTTCCCTGTGCTTCTGTCACGCGGGGGAAGCCGAAGGGGGAATCGCTTCCCTGTGCTTCTGTCATGCGGGGGAAGCTGAAGGCAGAGTCGCTTCCCTGTGCTTTTGTCACCCGGGGGAAGCTGAAGAGGGGGCCGCTTCCCTAAAAGGCAATGCTGGGTCCTGTGATTTACTGCCCACCCGCCCGTAGACAACACTACCTACGGTAAATCGAACAGATGACACAAACCAAGCATCCAGGTCTTTCCACATGCTGTCTCCTGCTGTCCTTCCAAGTCTTAGGGGCTGGAGATGTTATTACTAATTTTACAGATAAGGTGACAGAGCCCAAAGGTCACACCCAGAGCAACAGACTGCAAAGCCAGAGTCTTCTCCACACCCAGGACATGTTCCCAATTGTCTTTAAACATGGAGATCCCCCGGCCCCCTCCCTGCCCCCCGCCCTGCAGACACACACACACACACACACACACACCAAGGCAAGGCCCAGAGCTGCTCACTAGAGAGAACAAGATGAGGTGAGGTTTCTGCTTCCCCCAGGACCAGCCATTATGTGCCAACCAGGAGGGATTTTCAGAAGCAAAACGTTTTCTAATAAAAGGTGAGATTTTGTAGAAATGCCATGTTTTGAACCTTCTAAGACCTTTAAATGAAAATGATGTGTTCATAATTATTTTGGAGTAGACAACATCATTTTAAAATCAAAACTGCTTTGTGACTTCAAGTGATGGCAGCACTTTCTGTTCCCTCTCGGTGACCAGGAATCTCACGGACATAATGGGCTTTTCATCCTGTGCCATGGGAGGAACGTTCTCCCTGAGCAGCTATCAGGAGCAAGGATGACGAAAGTACAGATGGCGGCTGCTGTGATCACATGACTGCCACTTGTCCCAGGAACTGGATGTGCCTGGCACACACTGCTTATTCCCTGCTAAACCTACAAGCCAGGGCCAGCAGTCTGGTCTGCGGGATAGCTGGCAGCCCTCATGCTGGACGTTGACAGTCCTTTCAGCCATATATGAGACTGCAGTCCATATAGGATGACAAATCAAGTGGGGAGGCTCTGCAACAAGCCCAGAGGACGGGGAGTTACCATTCCGACACTGTGATAATTTGCTAAGTTATTGCAAAATTGCTAGTGTGCTCATGATACCTGAGCTGCAATTCATATACTATGACCTGGTGAAGAATTCCAGATGATCTGCGGTATGCACGTAACTGCTCCATCACTGACCTGTGTGGTGTCTGGCTCTGGGCTGTGTCTTGCTCGCTACGTGCTGGCAGGCCGATGGGAGAGAGAAGCCCTCTGTGACACAAATAAGCCAAGAGAGGCAGAGTCTGGAGCTCTGAGGGGGGTGAGGTGGAGGCGGGACCTGGAACAGGTGGTGTCTTAGTCTGTTTGAGCTGCTATAACAAAAATACTGTAGACTGGGTGGCTCGTAAGTAGAAACTTATTTCTCACAGTTCTGGAGGCTGGGAAGTTCAAGATCAAGGTGCCAGCAGATTGGATGTCTGGGGAGAGCTCACTTCCTGGTTCATAGACAGCTGTGTCTCCACATGGCAGAAGGGATGAGGAAGCTCTCTGGGGTCCCGTTTATAAGGGCACTAATTCCATTCACGAGGGCTCCATTCTCATGACCTAATCACCTCCCAAAGGCCCCACTTCTTAATATATCATCTTGAGTGTTAGGATTTCAACATATGGATTTTGCGGGGATAAACAGTCTATAACAGACCAGCACACATAACAGGATTCAGTAAAATCTAAAAGAATTCAGCTGTTTCTCAAAAAATTAAACAAAGAGTTATTAAAAATCCCAGAAATTCCACTCCTAGGCATAGACCCCTAATAATTGAAAACAAGAGTTCAAACAACTCCACCAGTTTCATAGCAGCACTATCTACAAGAGCCAAAAGGTGGAAACCTCCCAAATGCCTATCCATGAATGAATGGATGAGATGAGGCACATCTATACAATGTGCTGGGATTCAACTATCAAAAGGAATGCAGTCCTGACACACACTGAGGCAGATGAACTCTGAAAACAGGATGTAGATGTAAGAAGCCAGACACAAAGGCCAGATAGTGAATGATTCCATGGACATGAAATGCCCCAAACAGGCTAATCTGGAGACAAAAGGCAGCCAAGGAGTGGGGCACGACTGTTACTGGGTATGGGTGTCTTTTTGGGGTGCTAAGAAGGTTTTGAACTAGATAGGAGGGTGATGGTCACTGTGACCACTGTGTTCAGTTAAATTGAACTAAATCCCACTGAATTGTTTACTCAAAGTGGTTAATTTTGTAATATGGGAATTTCACCTGAATAATTAAAAAAAGAGTTGGGCTAATAGTTCATCTTGCCTCTGGCTGCACAACCTCTCTTTCTTCTCTGACTTAACAGTGCTTTTAAAAATAAACAAAAATTAAAATAAGGGCTGGCTATGGTAAGAGGGTAGAAGGAAAAAGTAAATCGAGGCCTAGACGGTGCAGCTTTGAGCAGGGGGTTCCCGAGCCCTGCTTTATCAAGGGGTGGTTTTCCCTTGATAAAGGGAAAGAATAAAATACTCCTGCAAAACCAAATGTGCTCAGAGCGGCAGACCCCTCCCCTCGGTCCCCACCCCCCGAGGGGAGCCCGGTTTCTCGCAGGAGGGAGGCTGGAGGACTCTGGAAGTCAGCAACCTGGGGAAGCGGCCAGTGCAGGGCGGCCGGCTCAGAGGGGCCGAGCGTGGGGACACGCGGGTGGGGAGAAGGGCTCCCAGCTGCCAGCCCCTGGGAAGCAGCATCTTCCCTCCCCAGTTTGTGAGATTGTGTGTGAACAGGTTTCATCCGCTTCTTCACATCAGAGGCAGCACCTCTCTCCAGACAGCACCTCTCTCCACTTTGAAAGTTAGTTCCATAAGATGAAGTGAATTCAAACACCAGACCCTTCTTCCAGCTGGCTGGCTGCCAGACTCCGCAGAGATCCGGAGCAGGAGGGAGTGGGGGTGGGGCTGTGTCCTTCCAGACCGGAGTCCCCTTCTGGGGTGTGTGGGTTCTGCGGGGGCTGGGGGCTCTGCAGGGTGGGGGGCACTGCAGGGCCTCCCCCTGACACGCTGGGATTGGAGGCTCCTTTTCTGCCCTGAGACTGGGGCTGCTCTACAGACCTTCTGCCTCTGGACACACAAGTGTCACTCTCCACCATTAGCTTTTGGTGATGAAAAGCGGTTCGTGTGGTCATGGCGGAGTCAAAGTAATAACAGTGATAATCACAGTGCCTGGCATTTAGTGAGCAGTCACCCCGTGGCAGGCATTGTGCTAAGTGCTTGGAGTGGATCATTACATGAGGCTTCGAGATAACTGTGGGGCAGGAGCCATTACCCCCGTGTTATCACTGAGGAAAGAGGCTTGGGGAGGTTAGGTAACGTATTCGGGGCCACACTTGGGGGGTAAGGGCAGGGGGCAGCTCGCTTTGGGCAGTCTCACTCTAGCGGCATGACTGTCCACCCAGGACCCCTGCTGTTGGAGCAGGTGCTCCTGAAAACTCCTTGAGCTCCATCTGGGGTGGGAGTGGGGGTGGGGCGGTAGGGATGGTGTAGACTAGAGTGCAGGCGGAGAGTCAGACAGACTCATGTCAGCACCAGCCTGTACACCAGAGGGTAGTGACCTCTCTGCTGGTCACTCTGAGCTGGACTTGCATGCTGTCCAGAGGCGCAGGAAGATCACAAAGGCCAATCAAGCATCCAGAACACACCCCAGGCCCAGAGGAGCTGGCCCACCCCCTCTTCCTGCACCTGCCGCAGCTGTGCGACTCACGCCAAGGTGCCAAGACACTGAGTCAGGCAAAACCCTATGTGGCTGAAGTGCTCTCCGGAGTTCCTGAGCGAGGTGTCCTGCCTGAAACAATGGCCAGCCCCTAAAGAGACCAGGGCAGCAGGCTGCTCCTCCCAGAGCTGGTTGCTACCAGGTGGGCATAGAACCAGATGTCATGTCTGGTGGAAACCACGCATTGAAACCCTATGTGCTCCCTTGGGACCATACAGAACAAACCCAAGCACTCCTCAGAAAGGCTGCTGAGAGATGGGCAGGCAAAGCTACAACTCCAGTTCCCAGAAGCATCCCTATGAGTGTGTGTTCTTCAACCCTCTGCCATACCAGAAGCCTCCTCTAGCCCTGCCCCATCCTATAGGTTCCTTCTCTCTACACCATAGTTCCCAGCATTGAGTCCTCAGGGCAAGCCTCAGAGCTGACCAGAAGAGTCACCTCCCTTGTTGAAGATGTTATGCTCCTGTTATTATAGCCTCAGACCCTGGACTAACATGCAGGCAGTCGAAGCCATGAGTTTCTCACCCAATCCTTTATGCTGCCGCCCTCTGGGCCTCAGCTTGTACACATGTAAAGTGTGCACAAGTAGAGGTCTGCCCTGTTTTTGTCCAGCTGGTGTGGAGTGGTATGAGTGGCCATGGGAGCGAGTTCCTAGGCATCCCTTGGCTGCACAGTGGACATGCATTCTCGCTGACTCACAGCCAACTACAGGCAGACCTCTGAGACATTTCAGGTTCGGTTCCAGACCATGGCAATACAGTGAATACTACAATAAAGCAAAGCACACAAATTTTTTGGTTTCCCAATGCTATAAAAGTTATATAGAGGGGAAGCTAGGATGGCTCAGCAGGTAAAGCACTTGCTTTGCAACCCCAGGGACTGAGGATTGAATCCTGGCCCTGGCCTGTGTGGACCCATATGCTGAACTGGGGTGTGCTTCCCATATGAGAGGCCCCCAGTTCAGTTCTTGCCCCCTGATTCGGCCCCTGGCTCAAGGGGGTGTGCCTCCCATGCAAGAGGCCCCCAGCCCAGTTCCTGCCCTGCGAGGCCCCTGCCTACCTGTGTGGAATGAAACCATGTTGAAAACCGATGACATACAACTATGGAGACTGTTCTGGGCCCTCCCCCTTCTCTCTGTTTCTCTCTGCCTCTGTCTCTGTCTCTGTCAAAAACAATAAAATAAATCTTTAAAAAATAGTTACATAGTATAGTTTACACTATACTATAGGCTATAAGTGTACAATAGCATTATGTCTAAAAAACGAAGTACATACACCTTAATTAAAAAAGTACTTTGTTGTTATAAATTGCTAATATCATATGAGCCTTCAGCGAGTTGTAATATTTTTGCTGGTGTAAGGTCTTGCCTCAATGTCAATGGCCACTGACAGATAGGGTGGTGGTTGCTGAAGGTTGAGGTGGCTGTGGCAAATTCTTGTTGGTTTTTTTTTTTTTTTTTTTTTTTTTTTTT
>PVKE010034312.1:0-17457 GCA_004027555.1 Craseonycteris thonglongyai | reverse complement strand
GTTATTTCTATTTTACTTTTTGACAGATAGAGAGAGAGACAGAGACAGAGACAGTTAGAGAACCGAACTGTGGGAACTCCCCAGTTCAGCACGTGGGTCCTGCCTGGGCCGGAGCCGGGATTCGATCCTCGGTCCTCATGGCCTCAAAGCGAGCGCTCAACCCGCTGAGCCGTCCCGGCTTTCCCCTAATTTTTTTTTTATAGATTTTTTTATTTTTATTTTTATTGGTTTTGTCAGAGAGAGAGAGAAACAGACAGAGAGAAAGGGGAGGGCCCAGAGCAGTCTCCATAGTTGACAGCATTAGTTTTCCATATAGTTTCACTCCACAGGTGGGCACAGGGCTGCGCAGGGCAGAAACTGGGCTAGGAGCCTCCCGCATAGGCCCCAGCAAGAAATGAACTGGGGGCACACCCCAACTCAGCATATGGATCCGCTTGGGCCGGGGCCAGGATTCGATCCTCGGGCTCCAGGGCTGCAAAGCGAGCTTTTAACCTGCTAAGCCATCCCAGCTTTCCCTCTGTCTCTTTATTTTTTAGTTTCTCAGCTTTTCATGATCTTGACATTTATTAAGAGTACAGGTCGGTTGTTAAGTGGGATATCCCTTCATTTGGATTTGCCTGATGCTTCCTCTTTTATTAGATTTAGGTTATGCATTTTGGCCTGGTATTACAAAAGTGATACTGTGTCCTTCTCTGTGCATCTTACACACGATGTCAGTAAAGTGTCCTTTATTGGGATGACAGCTTTGATTCTTTGGCTAAAGTGCACAGAATCTTCTCTGCTATAAATGCCTTTTTCCCTTTGTAATGTAATCAATAGGTCATTTATGAGAGTTGACTCTGTAAATATTCTCCTATTTCCCAAGAACTTTTCACCAAATGATGTTAGCATCTATGGATGATTCTTATTTATATCAATTATTACTATGATCGCTTCAAAATGGTTATTTCCTAACTCTTGTCTTACTTTGGCATTTATTACCTGGCTTTCCACTATAAATTGGCCATTCCATGAGTTAGCTTAGAGCCAACTAATGGAGGGTATCACCCCATCTCTACTCTGTAACTGTGGTTCAGGGCAGGCTGCTGGCTCCTTGCTGATTCCAAACAAACAGGAACCTTCGCCTCATTGTGCACGATAAGTTTGGGAGTCAAGTAGGAAGCCAGTGAATCCAGACCCGGTTAGGACTCATGACACTCATCTGCCCCAAGCATACCAGGAAGTTCTGAGGATCAATCCTCTGTGACAGAATCAACACTGTTGAAGTGGAGTTTCTAAGCATCTAGTCTGGGGTAACAAAAGGGCATGCCATCTTTCTCCACTTTTATAACCACAGCAGACATTAGTAAATAATTACGGAGTTTTTCCCAGCAAACCAGAACTCAGTGTTCTAGACCATTGCCACCCACTGATCACTTAAGGTATTAATAGAATCATCTTTCCCTTTACCTCTCACCTGATCCCTTTAGCTTTGGTTTCCTCTCAGGGCTCTAGGGCACAGGCAGGCAGGGGTCTGACCACACTGCTCAATGCCCACAGAGTGGACCCAGGCTGTATGAGCCCAGATGTGAAGAATTCCATCCACGTTGGAGACCGGATCCTAGAAATCAATGGCACACCCATCCAGAATGTGCCCCTGGATGAGGTATGTATAGATCCTGAGTCTGGTAAGCAGGATTGGAGGTGGGTTTCATGCCTGCCACCCACCACCTGGGACTCACCTGTGCACACATTTGTTCTTCCCAGATTGATCTGCTGATCCAAGAAACCAGCCGCCTGCTCCAGCTGACTCTTGAGCATGATCCCCATGACACACTGGGCCATGTTCCGGGGCCTGAGCCCAGCCCTCTCTGCTCCCCCACTCACATTCCCAGTGGGGAGGCAAGCAGCTCTGCCCGACAGAAGCCTGTCTTGTAAGTCATCCCTGTGCTTTGATGTGTCTAGGTATTCTCACTGACTGGGCCTCAGAATGAGCTGTGATCCCCACCCTCCTTTTCAGTCTGTGTGGGAGTCAGCCCTGCAGAAAAGCAGGCCAGCAAACAGTGCTGGAGGGTATGGAAGAGGAAGCAAGGGTAATGAAAAGTAGGAGAACATGTGGAAGCAGCTCCCCTAGCTGGGGATTACAGATCGCTTCCAGGATGGACCGGCATCCTGGCTTCCAGGAGCAGCAGGCCAGTAACTCAGGATGATGGGAGTATCGGATATGGCTAGGGAGGAATGGGTTCCAAGGCAAAAACTAATTGCAGGGCTTTAGATGTGGCATGGGTCTTTGGGCTTTGTTTACCCATCATGGGGTCCCACTGAAGGGTATCCCACAGTGATGTGTTACCCCAGAGACCCCTCTGGTCCCCTGTGTGGAAGGATGCCAAAGGCCAGAGATAGCTAGAGGGCTTTTTCAGTGGTCTGGGTGGGGGTTGTCCCATCCCTCTTGGAGGGGGTTGGAGGGCACAAGGAAGAAACCCAGAGGCATCCTGGTCCTTACTCCACTCACTGTGGGCCTACTCAGGATTCTTGGTACAGACTTGAGGGGAGGGCATACCTTCTGGGGGGACAGCCTTTACTCTAAGAAATGGTAGTATTGAAGGCACGTATTTCCTCCCTGCCTGCATTTGTCTGGAGCTCATGCCATGCTGTAGGGCCAACCACATGGGAGGGTTATGGATTTCCCAGGCAGGTTGTCTTCCTTTGCATCCCAGGACCCAAATGCTGGGAGACAAAGCATCTGACTCAGGGACACCAAGCACAGAAGGTCAAGGACAAAATTTCCTACCAAAGGTACCTGAATGATAGTGGGCCTCAAACAGGAAGGCTGAGCAAGACAGGGTGCCAGGTGCTGGCATCAGGAGGGGGCAAGAGCCCTATGGCCACCCCAGGAGACCTGCCCTGTGCCACCCTCTCAGAACAGGTGACTATAAACTGGCATAGATAGGGGCATAACAGGCAGGAAGAAGGGGGCAGGTCAAAGCCAGGCCTCAGCCAGGTACCCACCTGCCCCCATTGACACTGGGCATGTGTGCCCCCCACCCCCTCAGGCGGAGTTGCAGCATTGACAGGTCTCCAGGTGCTGGTTCTCTGGGCTCCCCTGCCTCCCAACACAAGGATCTGGGGCGCTCTGAATCCCTCCGCGTTGTCTGCCGGCCACACCGCATCTTCCGGCCATCAGACCTCATCCATGGGGAAGTGTTGGGCAAGGGCTGCTTTGGCCAGGCCATCAAGGTATGGGGCATGCTGGAAAGAGACCAGCCATGAATGGTAGCAGGGGAGTCTGGGCATGACCCATTAGTCCTGTCTCCTCCCACCAGTGCCTCTAGGAATCCACATGGAAGGGGCTTCTAGACTTCCTGGCCAGTATGTACCTCTGTCTGGGCCTCCTTGAGCTAGTGAAGGGACCTGCTCCAGATAGACTCGGAACTTTGTATGGAGGAGGTTGTGAAAAGGTGGCTTCTCAGTGGAGGGCAGGAGGGCAACCTAGACCAACCCTGAAGCCCCATACTGAGCCTGATGCCAATCTCCTCGAGGCTCTAAGCTGCTTCCCCTTTCACACACTTCCCAGCAGAGATGTGAGCCCTATCCTGGCTCATCTGTAGCACTCATCCTTTGTTCCTTGTCCCCTTGCCAAGGGAGGAGTCCTTGGTTAGAGCCACCATTCTACTTCGAGGAAATAACCCAGCAGAGCAGAGAAAAGATTGCTGGCCTCTAGGTCAGTCAATCCTAGACCCAAGCCTTTCTCTGCCAACTAGGTGACCTTGGGCCCTGCTAGGAAACCACCCACAGTTTCCTTATCTGTAAAAGTATTAAGTCCTACCCCAGGGGCCAGGAGCATCACATGAAATGAGTGGGAAGAGCTTGAAGCCGACTGTCACCCTGACAACCCTAGGGTGGGGATGGGTCCTCCTATAGGCAGGCTTAGAGCAGAGTATCAGTCTGTCTCCAAGACTCTGTGTCTTCATGCAGGTGACACACCGGGAGACAGGCGAGGTGATGGTGATGAAGGAGCTGATCCGGTTTGATGAGGAGACACAGAGGACATTTCTCAAGGAGGTCAGTAAGTGGAACTGCCACATCCTCTTCACCAGACTTCTGGGACATGCTTTAGTTCCCACCCCTTCCCCCATTGAGAAAGGATAGCAGAACAACCTGGAAGGATGTGACACTTAAGCCACATGTTGCAAGAAAAGATAGTATCTGCCAGGGGGACAAGAGGGATAAGCCCACCACATGGGCTCCACAGAGCATGGAGGCTCCTCCGTCTTTGGGACTGTCTGTGGCTTCTTGTGGGACAGCGGAGGGAGGAGATGAGGGCACCTCCCCAGGCCCAGTCTGTTTGCTCCCCACCAGGTGAAGGTCATGCGATGCCTGGAGCACCCCAATGTGCTCAAATTCATCGGGGTGCTCTATAAAGACAAGAGGCTCAACTTCATCACTGAGTACATCAAGGGGGGCACGCTCCGGGGAATCATCAAGAGCATGGTGAGTGCCAGAGAGAGCCCCACGCTAGGCACCTCCCCTCTGGACCCGGCTCCTTAGCTCTTTTCTGGGTGCAGGCTCTGGTCTCAAAGACCCACCAAAGCCTAATTCAGAATTGAAAAGGGTTGCTCCAACTCCATCTAAAGCTGGGGAAAAGCTGGGGCCCAGAGGAGGCCGCAGGTTCACCAAGGGGACACAGGCCATTTGGGATTAGCTGTCCTGCAGAGCCCCAAGCCAAACCCAGCACACGTGCCACAGGTCAAACACCTGAAGAGAGGCACCTTCCCATCCCCTCTTCACAATGGGCCTTTGTTTTGCTTCTGGCAAAACCAAGTCATGTTTACTCTTTGCCATGTTCCATAAAATTCAGAACTTTCCTCAAGAGTGTTGATAAAATTACAAAGCATCTTGAGAAATAAAATGCTTGGAATGATGCTTCTAATACTTTCATTCTGCTGGCAGTGCCCCGGGGGGCCATTGCTCATGCCATCTCGCTGGTACCTGAGACCTTGAGATCCTGTGTCCACCATTGATTCCTCCCCCTCTTGGCTGAATTGCCTACTGTTGCCCAGGTGTCACCCCTGTAGGCTCCTAACAGATGTCACTTCTCAGAAGGGATTCTGTGGTCAGGTACAGTTTAGAAACACTGGGCTGCACAACTTAGGCTTCCCAGCTGCACCCTGAGTCTGTAATGTGCTCTGATGGCCTCATCCTCCCACTGGGGGTCTCCGGGGGAATGAGGTGCGAGAAAGAGGCATTTTCTCAAGTGACTGGAGCCCAAAGCCCTGCTCTACTGAGTGACATGGCTGGCACCCTGTAGGTGACCTCACTGGGCCCATATATCCCTGCTGGTCCATGAAAGTAGGTTCAGAGTTTTTTTTTAAACGTGAAAGAATGGGATTTTGTAAAAGACAAACAGCATTTTTCCTCAGAGTGGCAGGTCAGGAACTATAGAGGAGTATTCCCCCTCTCACTGTTTGAAATCAGTTCTGCTAGAAAATTGTTTTTGAATTATTCACCCACACTCCTTAGAAGAGACGGGTGTGGGTTTATAAGAGAGTGGGGGTCATCAGACCCTCTAGGATACTGCCCCTTCTGCTCCACTCTCTCCCCAACTGTCCTGCCACTGTGGCCCCGTTGGCTCCTCCTAGCCATTGTCGCTCCTCCCCCAGGATAGCCAGTACCCGTGGAGTCAGAGGGTGAGCTTTGCCAAGGATATCGCTTCGGGGATGGTGAGTAGGCTTTGGTTCTGACTTACAGGGTGTGGGCTAGGTGATCCAACCCCACGTATGAAAATATTCTCCTGCTAACCTAAAATTCCACAAGGAATGTAGAAGTGGAAGCCACAAGGACACGTTGAGAGTGGGCAAGGGGACTGAATGGAGAGTGGGAAGAGCACCCCTAACTGGCCTTATTCAGGCAGGAGGAGAGGTGGGAGCCTCTGGGGCCAGGGCCGGGGCCCCTCAGCACAGCTGCCTCCTGACTTTCGTGTCCCCCACCCCCAGGCCTACCTCCACTCCATGAACATCATCCACCGGGACCTCAACTCCCACAACTGCCTGGTCCGTGAGGTGAGCAGCCTGGGCCTGGGAGGGAAGGGACAGCAGGAGCCCTGCCTACCACACTCCTAGCCTGGGGACCTGCCCTGAACAGGGGTCCCTGAGGTGCCTCCCACACTCCAGTTTGGCCTGTTGAGAAGCAGCTCAAGGCCAGGAGGGGCCTTGCTGTGCCTTTTACTTGCAGTGTGGTTCCAGCTCTCTTGAGCCACTGGCCTTGCAGGTTGTTGGAGGGTCTGAGAAATCAATGGAGAAATTGATGTGTACACCATAAAGTACCGTGAGCATGGCATTCACAGAATAGCCCATGGCATAGAGGCCTGGCCTACACCAGGCAGCATCCAGAGCTACGGGTCCAGAGGCGGCCCTGGGCATGTGGGCGGGAATGGTCAGGGCAGGCTTACTAAAGAGGCTTTAGTGTGACATATTTAAGTAGGGGCAGTAGGAGCAGGGAGTCAGGGTCTTAGTGGTGGTGACTGAGGGACCACAGTCTATCACAGAAGGCTGAGGCTGAGTGGCTGGCTGCCCAGCTGGAGAGTTTTCCTAGACTGCCATAACACAGTACTGGAGGGCAGACTCGATGGCTTAGCAACAGAAATGTGTTCTCCGGGTTCAGGAGGCCAAATCCAAAACCAAGGTGCTGGCAAGGTTAGTTCCTGCTAGAGACTGCGAGGGAGACTGCATTCCACGCCGCTCTCCCAGCTTCTGGCGCTGCTGCACCCCTTGGCATTCGTTGGCTTGTAGCTACATCACTCCAGTCTCTGCCTCCGTCTTCATGTGGCTTTCTTCCCTGTGTGTGTCTCTGTGTTCTCTTCTGACAACACTTGTCACTGGACTTAGGGCCCACCCTAATCCAGTATGACCTCATCCTAACTAATTATATCAGCAAAGACCCTATTTCCAAATAAGGTCACACTGAGGTTCTGGATGGACATGTTTATTTTCTTTGGGGTTGTTGGGGAGAGGGTTGAGATCCAGTCCTGGAAGAGGAGGGTTTCCATTCAGGTGTTTGCCCAGTGAACAGAGTACAGGAAGAGTGTTTCTGGAGGGAACTGCACATGCAAAGGCCTCGCAGTATGACAGTCAGAAAGCGATGGGTTACTCACTGTCAAATGAGGGTCTCAGCCCTCTGGGAATGTCCTGACGGTTCTGGGATCCTCTGGGCTGAGGGAAGTGGTGGGCAGTGAGCACAGAGGTGGGCGAGGCTATGTCCACGGACCTCCTAGGGAGCAGGCTTAGACAGTCTGCTGGCATCGCATGTTACTGCCAGGCCCAGCCGGTATGGTGGGCAGAGTGAGGACAGGGTGGCCCATCGCAGCCTTGATCCCATCCCTCAAAGAGACCATCACTTGAGAATCTGATGAGAGTTGTGAGCCCTCCTGTCCCCAGAATTCATGTGTGCATGATGAAAATCTTTGCCTACAATATGGGGCCTCTGAAAGCCCAGTGGTCGCCCTGGCTAGTTTCCTGTAGTAGGGTCTGCAGACCCCTATGCCATTAGATCCTGGGGGACTCATCCAAAAAGAGCCAAGTCCTGAGCCCCAGCTCAGACCTTGCAAAAGGGGTGGGGCAGGAACCAGCATTTGAACAATCCTGGTGGACCGTGGCCTTCAAGAACCACTGCCCAGGGGTCCATGGATCCCAGGCCAAGACCTCCTCAGCTAACCTCCCACCTGGTGTTACACCTGAGGAGATGGAGCCCTGAGAGGGACTGCCACCTGAGGCCCCATTATGGGATCTGTGACCCATATTCAGCCCCTTCCCCAGCCATCTTTGTAGAGTTTTTTCTAGGTGACCATCCACATTTGTGTCCCACTCAGAGGTGGCACAGGGTCCTTCCCTTCAGAGTGAGCCTGGCCCTAACCCCCACCTGGCTGGGGCCCTGCCACCTCAGCCTCTCGGTGTCCATACAACAGTGCCCAATCCGGGGGCTGGCAAGTAAGCTCCAGAATTCCAGGGCCCCAGACACCAAGCCTAAGAGAGCAGGCCTCAGAGCATTCAGGGGACTTCAGCCCCCTGACCTGACACTGTGCCCCAGGGCTCCCTGCCTATTCCTTATCTCACAGGAGGCCCCCTCCCTGATTTTCCCATCATGTGGGGTAGACACAGTCATGAGAATCTCCACTCTTCAGGGTCCCTGACCAGGCTTCTATATGAGGGCTGTCTGGGAAGCATCCAGCCTTATAATATGAAAAGTAGAGGCATTTCTGTCTGGATTTTTCCTGGACAGCCTTTATAAACCTAAAACAGTAGAGCCTGGGGCTCCCAAGTCCTGGATTTGAATCCCAGGCCTGTCACTGACAAGTTGGGTGGCCTTGGGCAATTTTCTTAACCTCTCTGGGCCTTCACCTATGAAGTAAGGGTAAAAATAGTATGTACCTTACCAGATTGTTGGAGAATTGAGAGGTAAAATAGTAAATTAAGAGATGGAGGAGTGAGGCCATGCTGGTATTTTCAGGAGTTTGGGCAGCTGTTTGCAAGGAACATAGGGGTTTGGGGAAGAAAGGGGGGCCCCACTGTGCACTGAGCCCCTCTTCGGGGTGATGTCAGAGGTGTGTTCGCTTGCTGTCTGAATTGGTGTGGGGTCCAGGTAGGGGCAGGTAGCAGATGGTGCTAGGAGCATGCTTGATGTGGCCCTGCTTCCTCATCACCCCAGAACAAGAATGTGGTGGTGGCTGACTTCGGGCTGGCGCGGCTCATGGTGGATGAGAAGACGCAGCCCGAGGACCTGCGAAGCCTTAAGAAGCCAGACCGCAAGAAGCGTTACACGGTGGTAGGCAACCCCTACTGGATGGCGCCCGAGATGATCAATGGTGAGTGGGGGGTCCCACCTGTCCTATCCCCCCAGGCCCAGGGGTCCCAGGCAGAGCTGCAGCCACTCGGCCCCTGGCCTCCTCTTTGGGTCCTGTATTAGTTTCTTATAACTGCCACACACTTGGCTTTAAAATCACAAATTATTGTGCAGTTCTGGAGGTCAGGGATTCAGTATCAGTATCACTGGGCTGAAGTTAGGTGTCAGCAGGACTGGTTCCTTGTGGAGGCTCTAGGGGACGATAGGTTTCTTTTTCCAGTTGCTCGCAGTCACCTCACTCCTCAGCTCATGGCCCCTTCCACCAAGGCTGGCAGACTAGCATCTTCTCTCTGACATCTGTGTCCATTGTCACATCTCTTTCCCTGACTCTGACCCTCTTCCCTCTCTCATAAGGGCCTTTTATTATTACATAGGATTTACTCAAATAATCCAAGATAATTTCCCCCTCTCAAAATATTTAACTTAATCCTACCTGCAAGTCCTGCCATAGTCACAGGTGCCACTCAGGATGTGGACATCTTTGGGGGACATTACTCAACCTAGGACAGATCCCTCTCCATTTCTTTTTCATCAGGACTGTCACACACTGTGTGCCCAGACGGTAGGTTATAAAGCCCCTCCACAGGCAGATGACGTGCAAACACAGGCTCAGGGCAGGAAGATGGGGTCATCTATCCACCAGTTCTGACCAGTTAACATAGCTGCCCAAATAACTCCTCAGTCCCTATCTTTAAGGAGTGGTATGAGGATTAGATAAGGTTGTAAACTAAGCATTCAGCAAATGAGAATGGCTGTGTTTTCATGAGGTAGATGGTGTTCTTCCCATTTTACAGATGAGGAAACTGAGGCTCAGTTCCTGAGGCTGCTGTAACAAATTACCACAAACTGAGGAGGGTTAAAACGGAGAAATTTGTTCTCTTATATGAGGTTCTGGAAGCCGGAAGTCTGAAATCCAGAGAGCCGTGCTCCCTGCAGGGACTACTGTAGAGAAGGATTTGTTCCTTACTGCCTGTGGCCTCTGGTAGCCACATTCCAGTCTCTGCCTCTGTCTTCCCATGGCCACTGCTTCCTCTTCTGTGTGACTTCTCTTTTTAAGGACATGTGTAAGGTGTTTAGGGTCTGCTTGGATAATCCAGGATTATCTCATCTCAAGATCCTTAATCATATCTGCGAAGACCCTGTTTCCAATAAAGTGACATTCACAGGTCCCAGGAGTTTGACATGGCTGTCTTTCAGGGCCACCATGAAACCCATGACGTGCCTGGAATCCCTTGCCCAGGGCTCTCATCCTCATCCCCCAAAGTGGGATCAAAGAGATTCTAGACCCTGATCCCATGAAGGTTCCTATTGTCTGCCTCCTGGTCCTGACCTGCTGGCCAGGTCCTCCACCCAGATGGCCTGTCCCTGGCCCAGCTGCCCCCTGCCCCCCACCCCTGCCAGTTGACATCCCTGACCCTGCCTCACCTACTAACAGTCAGTCTCTTCATCCAGGCTGCAGCTATGATGAGAAGGTGGATGTGTTTTCCTTTGGAATCGTCCTGTGTGAGGTAGGTCCAGGGGTGGGCAGCAGTTGGCCTCAGGCCCCGTGGCTCCTATCCACTCCACACCCTCCCAGACTACAGGTTGACAGTCTGCAGGGGCCCCAGGCCAGGGAGATTCCTGGGAACTGGGCTACCCACAGCAACCTGCATGAAGGCCAGTGCAACCTTCCCTCAAGCCTACCTGGGTGGTACCCAGCCCTAAGGGCCCCAGGTAAGTGCTGGCCATTGTGTTGGACAGATCATCGGGCGGGTGAACGCTGACCCCGATTACCTGCCCCGCACCATGGACTTTGGCCTCAATGTTCGAGGCTTCCTGGACCGCTACTGCCCCCCAAACTGCCCCCCAAGCTTCTTCCCCATTACCGTGCGCTGCTGCGATCTGGACCCTGAGAAGAGGTGAGTGGGGTGGGACTCAGCATGGGGCAGCCTTGAGGGTCCCCAGCAGAGCCAGAACCCACTGTCCCCTGCCCTCCACCTGTCACCTCAGGCCCTCCTTTGTGAAGCTGGAGCAGTGGCTGGAGACTCTCCGCATGCACTTGGCCGGCCACATGCCACTAAGCCCACAACTGGAGCAACTGGACAGGGGCTTCTGGGAGAAATACCGGCGTGGTGAAAGTGGACTGCCTGCCCACCCCGAGGTTCCTGACTGAGCCTGGCCCACCCAGTAACCCATCCCCACTCCAGAGAATCCACCCTGCACCAGAATCCTCTGCAGGAGGTAGTTGGGTGTGGAGCTGTTAGCAGGCACCGGTCACCCAGATCCCTCCCCAACACCAGCCCTGACTTGCCTTCTACCCTGAGGGCCGTGGCCCCTGCCCTGTCTCTGCCCTCGGCCCCAGAGCTGGCCTCGCTGCACACACACCATCACCTCGCCCCGCCTTAACCTCTGTCTTGGTGGGGCTGCCCCCTCGCTTCTTGCATGAGCTGGAGGGCCATGAGGTGTGCCCCATCCCCTGCCCAGCCGTCCTGTGCACGCTCCACCTGTCTGCATCTCCTCCAAGGCCGAGCTGGAGGACAGCTTCAGACTGCCCTGTCACCGCTGGGCACACAGGAGGGCATGTGTCGAAGGAAAGGCCATGTTCCCAGGAGCCATAGGGGATCTGGGCCCATCACCACTTCCCCACCTCCCCACCCCTAGGTAGTAGCAGGTATTGATAACTCTCCAAACCCCCAAAGCAGAGAGGTCTGTTCCTGTGTGGGGGTGTCCCTACTGGCCAGGCAGCAGCCCTCCTTGCATTGGGTCTTTTTGTTTCTTTATTGAAGCCACTTTAGTGAGAAGCAGGTACCAGGCCTCAGGGTGAAGGGAGGGTCCCTGGGTCAGAGCTGCTAGGAGGAGCAGCAGAGCGAGGTCGGGCAGAGCGGACGAGGCAGGTGTCCACCAGCATCCAGCCCCCTGACATTCATCTCAGCACCCCCTCCCAGGCCTTTCCCCTAAGCTCCCTGCCAATGGCGGGAGCAGCCCCTGCCCCTCCCCATGCCCCTCTGTCCTCCGGGTTCTTTTCTGTGTAATCTATTTTTTAAGAAGAGTTTGTATTATTTTTTCATATGGCTGCAGTAGCAGCTGCTGGGGGCTTGGGATTTTATTTTTTTGGTGGGCGGGGGAGGGGGGTCCATTTTGTCACTTTGCCTCAGTTCAGCATCTAGGAAGTACTAAAACTGTGAAGCATTCTCAGTGCACTTTGAACCTGGGAAACCATCTAAACAGGCCTACGAGACTGACTCAGGGAGGTGGGACAGTCACCTCCATCCAGGATCGTGATGTCTAAGGAACAAAACCCAGACTCAGAACAATAAACTCAATTCTGTACTACACCCCAGATCCTGTGTCGCAATGTGTGTCTGGGGTCCTGAGGAAATAGGACGCAAGAGGAGCTTTGTGACTTGAATCCTGGTGGGAAGATAAAGATGGAGGAGTGGGTGGGGATAGGCAGAGGATGCAGGGGGCAGGAATAGAGGTGGTGGCCCAGGGGGACAAGTGAAGACTTCCAAAGCTGGGTTTGGGAAGGGAGACAAATAAAGAGGGTGAGGGGGAGATATTAGGGAATGCATTCATTTCATGTTTCTTCCAAAAACAAAGGATCCAATCAAGAAAACAGAAACCACACTAGTTATTTCAAACAGGGCATTTAATCCAGGGAATTGTTCACACAGCTGTTGAAACAGTGGATACTGCAAGATGAACTGCTGGAAGCAGCTACCACCCCTTGGCTGGGCATTTAAGTAAAGAAGAGGTGACTAGTTATCTGATGTTGCACAACAAATCACTTCTTAAATCCAATGACTTAAAATAAGTGAACACTCATGGCTCACATTTCCTCTTTGTCAGGATTCTCGGTGGGTAGTTCTGGGCTGGGGTCTCTCCTGAGCTTGCCCTTGGATATTGCCTGGGGCTTCAATCCTTTGAGGGGGTGGCTAGGGCCAGAGGGCCCACTTCTAAGGACCCTTGTATGTGGTCCACACATGGCTGCAGGTTGGCACTGGCTGTTGACAAGGTCCAGGGTCCTCTCCACGGGGCTTGCTGAGTATTCACAGCACCTCCTAGGGCAGGGGTGGCGAACCTTTTGGCGACTGAGTGCCAAAGTTTATGAAATAGTATACTCGCTCGACTTGCGTGCCAACCCATCGAGTGAGACAGAGGTATCGATTATTTTTATGTCTATAAGAGCATAAACAATTTTTTAAATGGTATTCACAGCTCAGTGTGCCGAAATAATTGCTCCGTGTGCCACTTTGGGCACGTGTGCCATAGGTTCGCCACCCCCATCCTAGGGTGAGCATCCCAAGAGAGAAAAGCAGAAGCTCCCCTGCCTTTTATGACCTTGTCTTAGAAGTCACAGCATTGGGGATGTCAGGGTAGCTCAGCAGGTTGTGTGCTTGTCTTGCAACCATGAGGTCTGGGGACTGAATACTGGCCCCAGCTCGTGCAAGCCCATGTGCTAAACTGCAGCAGAACTGGTAACCACCAGTATGGTGGCAAAGGTTCTCGTCTCCCAGGCAGGAGGCCCCCAGTTTGGTTCCCACCCCTGTGACCCTACATCCATCCACCTGTGTGGAATGAAACTGTCACAACTAATGATGTACCATTATGGAGACTGCTTTGGGGTTGGGCTCTCTCTCACACACACTCTCACCTCTCAAACAATAACATCTTTTTTTTTTTAAATCACTTTCACCATATTTCATTAGTCACATAGGCCAAACCTGATTCAATGGGGGAGGGAACTACACAAGCCACAAATACCAGGAACAGGAGGGTTCACTGGAGGTCATCTTGGAAGCTGACCAGGAACCTGGAGGGTAGAGCCCCATGGGAGCAGCACTTGAATTTTTTATGTGTATTGGGGAGAAGGGTTGGATTCTTAGCAGCTGGTGCTGAAACTTCTAAGAAGGTAGGTGTAAATATGGTCAGTGCTGGAGTTAAGTGTCTGCTACTGCTGATTATCTCGAGGGCAGAAGAAAGTTCTTTCCCTTTCCCTTTCCAGTCTTCCTCATCTGGCCCCTACTAGCAGGCTAACCTTAAGAGGAAGCCAGCTGGCAAAGTCTGGAAGTGTAGTTTTCAGCAGTCCAGCAAGAGCATCATAGAACAGAAAATGGAGTGGGCCTGGTGCTGCGATGCAGTAAGTAACCAAAACAGTCCACCCCTTTGGGGCCACTTTTCTATCATATTCAATTCGAACAACTTCATGCTTCCACCTCACGCTATACACGTATCCTTTACACAGATGGCATCACTCTCTCTAAAAGGAACAGACAGCAAAGTTTTCTAGTCATCATACCCATCACTACTGATTGCAGTCAAAATTCTGCTTGAATATTCCATAACTGAAAGACTTCAATAGTAAAGTTTCTCATCATAAGTACTTTTACATAAAATAAGGGAACTAGAGGGAAGGAAAAATTAATTGATAGACACATAACAAGTAAAGAAGAAAATATGCAGAGCTGATATACTCCTCATTGCTGCAATTGATTATGATGTCAATTGATTTTGTAACACATCTGAAAGATAATTCATATATAGATCACCTATTTAAAATGTAAAATCCAGTAGTTTCTAATGTATTCAGAGTTGTGTGACCATCACCATAATTTAATTTTAGAACATTTTCATCATCCTAAAAAGGAAATCCTCTGCCCATTAGCAGTCAGTGCCCATTTTACCCCTCCCTCAGCCCTAGGCAACCACTAATCTACTTTCTTATTGATTTGGATATGTTTTGGTCATACAATAAGTAGTATTCTGTGGTGTCTTTCACTGAACATATGTTTAAGGTTCATCCATGTCATATAGCATGTCATCATTATTTCATTCCTTTTTATGTAGAAAAATATTCCACTGATGGATCATGTGTCTATCAACATGGCTATTAATTTATCATTCACAGACATGTTGATAGACATGTGATGTTTCCACTTTTTGGCTACTATGAATAATGCAATATGAACATGCTGTACAAATCTTTGTGTGGCTGTGTTTTTCATTTCACATTGTTATATACCTGAGAGTAATAACTCTATGCTTAACATTTTGAGGAACTTCCAAATCATTTCCCACAGCAGCTGCACCATTTTACATTCCTACCAGCAATGTATGAGGGTTTTAATTTCTTCATGTCTCATTAACACTTATTATTGTCTGTAATTTATATTATAGCCAGACTTGTGGATGTGAAGTGGTATCTCAGTGTGGTGTTTTTTTTTGTTTGTTTTTTTTTAAAGATTTGTTTTATTGATTTTTGACAGAGAGAAACAGAGACAGAGAGAAGGGGGAGGGCCCAGAGCAGTCTCCATGGTTGACATTAGTTTTTCTATATAGTTTCACTCCACAGGTGGGCGCAGGGCTGCGCAGGGCAGGAACTGGGCCGGGAGCCTCCCACATAGGTCCCGGCAAGAACTGAACTGGGGCACATCCCAGTTCAGCATGTGGGTCTACATGGGTCGGGGCCGGGATTCGATCCTCGGTCCCCGGGGCTTCAAAGCAAGCGCTTAACCCGCTGAGCCATCCCAGCTTTCCCTCAGTGTGGTTTTGATTTGCATTTCCCTAGTTATAATGATGTTGAGCACCTTTTCCTGTGCTTTATTGGTTGGTTATTTATATATCTTTGGAGAAATGTCTATTCAAGTCCTTTGCCCATTTTTTATTTTATTTTATTTTTTAAATTAACCTGTATTCTTTTTTAAGATATTATTTTATTTATTTATTTATTTATTGTTTTTGACAGAGAGAGAGAGAGAGAGAGATACAGAGAGAGAGAGAGAACTGAACTGGGAGAACTTCCCAGTTCAGCATATGGGTCCACACGGGCCTGGGCCTGGGCCGGGATTCGATCCTCCGTCCCTGGGGCTTCAAAGTGAGCACTTAACCCACTGAGCCACCCCGGCTTCCCTGCCCATTTTTTAGTTGGGTTATTTATTTTACTGAGTTGTAAGAATTTTTTTTAATGTTCTGGATACAAGTCCCCAATACATTAAGTTGGTGCAAACATAATTGCAGTTTTTGCATTGTTGAAATTTGCCATTTGATATTGGAATACATTCTTAAATAAATGTGGTTAAGTTATGCATCATTGCAATGAAAATTTCTCGCTTTTTTTGCTAATGACTTTTTTTTAAGATTTATTTTTATTGTTTTTGACAGAGAGAAACACACACACACAGAGACAGAGACAGAGAGAAGGGGGAGGGCCCAGAACAGTCTCCACAGCTGCACATCATTGGTTTTTCCACATAGTTTCATTCCACAGGTGGGTACAGGGCTACAGGGCAGGAACTGGGCTGGGGTCTCACCCCAGTGAAAACCAAACTGGGGCACTCCCCAGTTCAGCACATGGGTCCGCATGGGCCAGGGCCGGGATTTGATCCTCCGTCCCCGGGGCTGCAAAATGAGCGCTTAACCCACTGAGCCATCCCGGCTTCCCCGCTAGTGACTTATTACTCGCTGTTTATTTTATATTTACTCTAGACTATGGAAATGATGTTACACATAAAGCAAATTTGAGTTCAAAATGGGTCGTAAAACAGTGGAGACAACTTGAAACATCAACAACACATTTGGCCCAGGAACTGCTAACGAACATACAATGCAATGGTGGCTCAATAAGTTTTGCAAAGGAGACGAGAACCTCGAAGATGAGAAGCATAGTGGCCAGCCAGCAGAAGTTGACAACAACCAATTGAGAGCAACCACCGAAGCCAATCCTCTTAACAACTACATGAGAAGTTGCCAAACTTCGGTCATTCTATAGTTGTTCGGCATTTGAAGCAAATTGGAAATATGAGAAAGCTTGATAAGTGATTGCCTCATGAGCTGACCGAAATTTAAAAAATCATTTTGGAGTGTTGCCTTACTCCACACAACAATGAACCTTCACTCGATCGGATTGTGACATGTGACAAAAAGTGGATTTTATATGACAACCAGTGATGACCAGCTTAGTGTTTGGACCAAGATGCTCCAAAGCACTTTCCAAAGCCAAACTTGCACCATGAAAAGTCATGTCACAGCCAGTCTGATCCACTACAGCTTTCTGAATCCCGGCAAAACCATTCCATCTGAGAAGTATGCTCAGCACATTGATGAGATGCACCAAAAACTGCAACGCCTGCAGCCAGCACCGGTCATCAGAAAGGGCCCAGCTCTTCTCCACAACAGTGCCTGACCCCACATCTCACAACCAGGGCTTCAGAAGTTGAACGAATTGGGCCATGAAGTTTTGCCTCATCCGCCATATTCACCTGACCTCTTGCCAACCAACTAGCACTTCTTCAAGCATCTCCACAACTTTTTCCAGGGGATACTCTTCCACAACCAACAGGATACAGAAAATGCTTTCCAAGAGCTCCTCAAATGCCGAAGCACGGATTTTTTTTTTTTTTTTTTTAATTTTTTTTTTTTATCTTTTCACATTTATAGAGAGAAATTATCTTTTTGTCTTCAGTACATATTTATTTCTATTTTACTTTTTGACAGATAGAGAGAGAGACAGAGACAGAGACAGCTAGAGAACCGAACTGTGGGAACTCCCCAGTTCAGCACGTGGGTCCTGCCTGGGCCGGAGCCGGGATTCGATCCTCGGTCCTC
>PVKE010034311.1:0-17456 GCA_004027555.1 Craseonycteris thonglongyai | reverse complement strand
CTATCACAAAATTACATCTTAATACATTGTGTGCTAAAAAATATAAATAACTAATTCTTTTAAATGCATTAGTCTATTAAATTATGTAGAAAACAGGACTTGAAGTTACAAACCAATGTTACCATAATATAACTTTTAGATCACCAATTATTTTAGTAATGTATTAGTCTCCTATATCATGTATAAAAAAAAGTGGAGCTACAAATCATTGTTACAATACTTACAATAATAGCTTTTATACTTGTGTATGTATTTACCTTTATTGAGATCTTTATTTCTTCATATGTTTGTAGTTATTGTCTAGTGTCTTTTCATTCCACTGTGCAGGATGTCCATGAGCATTTCTTGCAGGGTAGGTCTAGTGGAAACAAATTCCCCCTGCTTTTGTCTGTCTGGAATGTCTTAAATTTATCTCTCAGTCTTGACAGGCAATTTTACGGGACACAGGATTCTTGGTTGACATTTTCTTTTTCATTTAGCAACTTTGAATATATTGGCCCACTGCCTTTGGGCCTCCAAAGTTTTAGATGAATAATCTGGTAACAACCTTATTGAGTACAAACATATGTGACGAGTCACTTCTCTCTACTGCTTTCAAGATCCTTTTTGGCTTTCATAAGTTTGATTATATGTCTCCATGTGAGTCTCTCAGAGTTCATCTTACATGGAAATCACTGAACTTCTTAGATGTGTATATTCATGTCTTTCATCAAATTTGGGATGTTTTCAGCCATTATTTCTTCAAACAATCTCACTGCTCCTTTCTCTCTTCTCCCGGGCCTCCCACAATGTATATGTTGGTCCATTTAATGGCTTCCAACAGGTCCCTGAGGTTTTGTTCACTTTCTTCAACTTTTTTCCTTTCTATTCACCAGACTTGCTAATTTCCATTTCTCTACAAGTTCACAAATTCTTTCTTCTGACAGCTCAAATCTGCAACTGAATTCTTTTAGTAAGTTTTTCATTTCACAGTACAAGTGACTATACTTTTTAGCTCCAGAATTTCCTTTTGGTTTTAGACTTTTTCTCTTTATAGTTTCATTTTGTTCATGCATTGTTCCATTTCTCTATTATCTTCCTTTAGTTCTTTGAGCATCTTAAAGATGGCTGTTTTAAAGTCTTTGTCTAGATAACCATTAGGTCTTTTTCAGGGACAGTTTTTGTTGATTTATTTATTTCCTTTGAATGGGCCACATTTTATTGTTTCATTGAATGCCTTGTGATATTTTTGTTGAAAACTGGAGATTGGAATCTAATAACATGGTAACTCTGGAGATCATATTCTACCTTTTCCCAGGGTATGTTCTTTTCTGTTAATGTTTTTTTGGTTCCTGTAAATTGTGTCTGTGTCAAGCACCAACCTCAGATGTAAACTTAAGTTCTTCTCAGATCTTTTCTGTACTTTTTCCTGGGCATGGCCATATAGTCACTTTTCCATTTGCTTTATACATGAAGTTGCTTTATAATGTCTTAGTCTTTAATATCTGGCTCCGAAAAGGCAAAGAAGACAAAAATGAAGGGAAGGTAAAAAGGTGCTGGCCTGTTAATTCTCTTGGAAGTCATTTGTGGGGTAGAGGGTGCAACAACAATGGCTGCTTGCCTCTTTACCTGCACCTTTGTGATCAGAAGTAGCAATCAGTGATCAGAGCATGAATCCCGACATTTGAAAGAAAATGTCCTTTTTGTCCACCACGGTTCCCACAAGCTGTATTCAAGCCGCTCCAAAAACATGTGCACAGCTGCCTGTAATGTGACTGGTGGGTTAGGAATGAGTAGCTCTGAAATTTACCAAAATTTACCACAATTTACCTTCTAAGACTTCCCCTAGAATTTTCAAGCCTTCAATGGAATTGAAGAATATAGTTACAGTAAGTCCTCACTTGATATCATCAACAGGTTCTATGACTTTAAATGAAATGATGTATAATGAAACAAACTTTACTATTGACTAATTGATATAAACAAGAGTAAAAGGGGAAGCCGGATGGCTCAGCAGGTTAAGCACTCGCTTTGCAGCCCCGGGAAACAAGGATCAAATCCCGGCCCCAGCCCATGCAGACCCATATGCTAAACTGGCGTGTGCTTTCCAAGCGGAAGGATCCCAGTTTGGTTCTCAGCCCCCACTTCAGTTCTCACCCCCTAGTTCAGCCCCTGGCTCAAGGGGGCATGCCTCCCACCTAGGAGGCCCCCAGCCCAACTCCCACCCTGCAAGACCCCTGCCCACGTGTGTGGAATGAAACCATGTAGAAAACTGATGACATACAACTATGGAGACTGCTCTGGGCCCTCCCCCTTCTCTCTGTCTCACTCTGTCTCTGTCAACAACAAAACAAGTCTTTAAAAAAAAAAAAAGATTTAAGTTCCTATGGTATCTCATCAATATAACAAAATAACAGTGATTAAACATTATTTGAGGACCTATTGTACATCAGATAGATTCTGCCATGTTCAACTGCTATCTAGGTGAGGAGAAATTCCTGGTGCTTCCTACTCACCATCTTCCTAGAATCTTCTAATCTTTAGTTTTTTAACCAATTGATTTTGCTTCTCTAAGCAACACAACACAGTTGTGTCTATTGTTGAACTTATTTATAAATGGAATCACATCTATATAAATATTTTGATTGGATTCTTTCAATTATGTCTTTACAATTTATTAATGTTTTTGTATATAGTCGTGGTTCTATTCAATTTGATCACTAGATAGTATTCTAGTAAGTTAACCCCAATTTCTTTATCTATTATACTAATGAAGGGCTTGGGACGATTACAAACTTTCGATGCTTATGAGACAAACTTTCGATGCTCATGAGCACCATGGCACACACAAGCATGAATTTCTCTAGGCCATACACCTACAAGTCAGTCTTAGGGTATGCACTACCTTTAAGTTAATAAAGCTATAAGTACAATAATGCCAATTTGCATTCCCACATTAGAGTATAAGATTTGTCCTTGCTTTACAGCCACACTAACAACTAGTATTATTAGATGTTTCTGCCAGGCCAGTCAGTATAATGCCGTATCCCAATGTTTTCTACTTTGCATTTAATTGATTACTAGTGCAGCTGAACACCTTTTATTAATGTTTTGATGTCTTCATTTGGAAAGTTTTCTGTACATTTTTAATCAGATTTTTTCTTAATGAGTTCTTTATGTATTCTAAATTTGAGCCCTTTGTCTGTTATTCATACTATAAGTAGCTCCTTTATGCTGTGGTTCACCTTTTTACTTATTAATGGTGATAAACTTTCTCTTTTGATACAAAGAACTTGAATATTTTAAAGAAGTCAAATTTATCAAACTTTTCCTTTATGTTAGAAGATTATGTGGGTTGGTTAAAATATTCCCTTGCTCAACCATCCTGCAGCATAGACACTCTGAAGTCTCAGCCTGGAGGAAGGATTATTTCATGAGTAAAGACACTTTTGGAGTGCCCTGGACTCCAACTCTTATCTCTTCAGCTCTGAATGTCCTAAAAGTGCACTTCCCCCTCTCAGATGCCTCTTCTTAATTGGCAAATATCCCATGCCCCAAAGGACAGAAATCCCATCTTTCTATAGTATATTTATTCTAAATACATGAGTTTCTTGACTACTTCACCTTTAAAGGAAAAGTACAGAATGCTATAAGAACCCAAGATAAACCTAATGGGGGATAAGGAATGGATTAATAAAAGATAATGAATAACGAACAGAAAAATGTCTAGAAATTAAACAACAAAGACTGAATAGTAGAGAATATCTTGAGAATTAGCAGAGGTATGCCAAAATAGCATGTTTGACTAGAAAAGGTCCAGGGAAGAAAAGAGCAAATTGACTAAGAAAATAGAAAAGATTGAGTAATGTGGTTCTACTGACCATTAAATCAAAAACAAAACAAAACAAAAACTAATTATTACCTGCAATCTGTACTGAGCCATCTTCTCCAAGAAGAATATTTCCAGCTTTCACATCTCTTTAATAAAAACAAAAGTTACATATTAAAAGAAACACCTATTCTTTGGAATCACATAATCTAAACAATTATTTACTATAGTCACACGATACTGGCAATATTTAAGTGTTCTATTTTGCATTAAAGGGCCGTAAGGTCAATAGTAAAATTAAAAAAAAAAAAAAGTCACATACTATAATCTCAACACTGTAAACAGAAGGCTAGAATAACATATAGCTTTTTACTATAAAGTCTAGGATATCCAAATTGATTAAATACTTGATGAGGATGATAGTGGTCAAAGAATGTGACCCTCAACTACCCTCACCTAATTTCTACTTTGTGAAATATACTGATTTTTTTCTATATCCTAATATATGATTAAAATTTGGTTGAAAAGAAATTATTCTATGACTGCAGCATAAAGACAGATATAAATTATTCAGGCATCTTTGTATTATATTTTTATTGGTAATTATACCAACTCAAGTAATACGTGAATACATTCTTGTTATAAAAACCTAAACATCACTGAAAAGGCCAAAGTTCCTTTCACAACTATTCTCAAGTCTAGTATTCTCTCCAAATTTTTCAACCATTATCTGTCTGATTAATGGAATATATTCCTGTGGCATACCTGCGTTTTTCTTCCAACATAAATGATATACTATCTATTGCAATCTACAACTTGTTTTTCTCATGCAGCAATATGTTAGTAGTATCTGGCAAAATTTAAAACCACTAAATCCTATGAGTAACAAAACCACTTCCTGATAACCTAGAGAAACTCTCATAATGCACAAGGAATGTACAGAGGGTTCACTGCAGCATTACTTGTAATAACACCCCCAAAATGGTAATGGCCTAGAAAGTCAACAATAGCAGAAAGGTTACCTTAATTCTGTTATATCCATGAAACGGAATAAGGTCAATCAACATGTTATGACTATAAATGTCCTCTAATACAATGCCCACTAATACATAGTGCTAAGTGAACAAATCAAGAGGACAGTGCATTTTGTATGACACCATTAATGTAAAGCACACATACACACATACACACACCCTTTCCATTCACACCAAATAGAGAGCAGTGAATGCTTGGTTCCTTTTGTGGAGAGGAGTGGGACTGAAGTCAAGGGGAATAGTGTTTGAATTCTTGTGGGAATAGTTTCATCTATTTATTTTATAATTTAAATATAATTAAATATACAAAAGAGAGCTAACCCTTGAAGCTAGATAAGAGAGAAAAGCAAGGCTAGCTCATGAAAGAAAGCCTTCTTGGTCATGAAAGGGAACTAGTGAAAAGCACACTTTATCCTTTTTGTCTTTGTTTTTGGGTTTTTTTCCTCCATCTTTAGATATAACCATTCCTTGGTAAACAATGAACAAGTTTCATAACTGTGTGTAGCATACGAAGAGTTCATCACCATACCAGAATATATAATACCTTTCCTACATATATACTAAAACCTAAAGAAATGTTACTGAGTATTTTGTAGCATTTATAAATCCAAGCAATTTACAGGACATTTTCCCAGAGGCTGACTTGGGAGTGGATGCTGACTCACTTTGCTCTATAAACAAACCTAAAGTCTCTGACTCTAGATACTATGAACAGGAGAGAATTGAGGACATTTCCTTCTCTGCATGACAGACCATTCAACTGAGTCAAACATGAACTTTCAACACCCTTTTCTGAGCTCATATGGAATGACACCTAAAACTCAATGGAAAATACAATGTATGATTTAGGTACTTCCTCCTTTATACTTCTGCAACAGGCTGTAATACACTGTTAACACATATCAGAAATATGATCATATTTCTGAGTCTGTCTCTCTCATTTCACCATGAGCCATATCTGGACCTGTATCTTAACACATTTTTGTATAATCTGCAGTTATACTGACTAGGCCTTATGATTAGAACGTAAGAGGCACCTCTCAGATATTCATCAAATAGATTTACGTAACTAAATAGGACACATTCTGCCTCTGATGATCTACATGGCTGTAGAAAAAAAATTTTTTCTCTCACATAATAGTCTGGGCGTAAATGACATCCGCTCAGTATGGTGACTCCACAGAGTAAGGAACTCAGGTTCCTATTTTATTGTTCTACCATCTCTAAGTTCTTGCTGCATCGTCTTGGCTGGCTTACCACCACATCCACATTTCAATCAGAAGGAAGGAAAAAGGAAATTGAGGTTATGCCACTTTCTTTAGCAGTGGCTCTCAGGACATTTGGCAATGTCTACAGATATTTTTGGTTGTCACAATAAGCAGTGGGGGGAGGTGCTATTGATATATGATGAGTAGAAGCCAGGGATGCTACTCAATATATCCTATAATGCACAGGACTGCCCCTACAACAAAGAATTACCCAACCCAAATGTCAGTAGTGCTGAGATAAGAAACAACTTCAAAGGAGTGCACAACACTTCCGCTCTCATCACAGCAGCTAGAAACTAAATCATGGCCCCATCTGGTATGCACGGGTGGTTATAAAATGTTTTTTTTCTGGATGGTCATGTGCCCAGTAAAGTCAATTTTTTACAATTCAAGAATGGGAGACATATTGGGGGCCAATACAATAAGCAGTCTCTGGTACATTTCTTTTGAGAAGATTGCTTGATGCACATACAATCATAACTAAAGTATTAACTGAATTTCGTTCATTGCTAGTATCAAGGTATGTATCCACAGGGTTATCACTATCTGAAGGACAAGAATCCTGTTTTTAGGGTATTTTTCTTCTTGACAGTGTGGGAAATGCATTTCCAAATATTTGCCCTTTGGCCACATCCCCTTTTCAGTCATTTGTTGATACACTACCAAACAACTGATTTGGTACAATTTTAGATGAAAAATCCTATTGTCTTAAAAATATACCTTCAACGTCTTCAAAATTTCCAGTTTATATATTTTTCCTTAGAGTCAATTGTTCTCCTTCATCTCCATAAAAAGAGAATTTGTTTTCCTTTTTAAGATTTAAGTAGGTTGGAAAATTCAGACAACTAGAAAAAATTATCAACTTATTTCCTAGAGTGACATGCTTCTATAAATGCCTGATTTCATCTATTATGTGTTGATTTTCTATAAAATGCTATTCTCAGAGTAACCAAATCAAAAGTTTGTGTGAGGAGAAAGGGGAGGGTTGGTACCTTGTGTGTATTTCTTCCATAGTCTTACTACTCCCTAAAACTTGTTTTCTAAGCTGGTAGTTGTCTGACCTTTGATCAGTTACTTCTCTGGGCCTTTATCTATTGGCCGAGGGATTAGGGTTATGTAGGTGATTTTTTTAAGTTGAGGTGTAAGTGATCAATTGTAAGATGTTTAAAGTGTACAATGTAATGGTTTGATATATGTATATACTGAAAAAGGATTCCCTGCTCCATTGAGTTAACACATCTTCACCTCATATATTTACTTTTTTTTGGTGATAACATTTAAATTATGTTCTCTTAGCAAACAGCAGTAATACCATATACTGTTAGCAACTATGGCAGATTCTGGAATAACATCGTTTTGTTTGATATCATTTCATTATAATGTTGATGAGATGCCACAGGAACTTAATACTTATTTATATCAATTAAGTTATGGTAAAATGGTTTCATTATACATCTTTCATTTAAAAGTTGCAGAACTTACCAATGTTAAGTGAGGACTCACTGTATTGTCACCATATTATAAATATACATTAGATCCTCAGAACTTATTCATCTTATAACTGAAAGTTTGTACCCTTTTACCAACCTCTCCCTATTTCTCTCACTTCCCAGCCCCTTGACAATCATTTTCTACTGTTTCAGTTAGTTCAACATTTTTTTTTAAGATTTCACATATAAGTGATACCATGTGGTATTTGTCATTCTCTGTTTGGTTTAATTCACTTAGCATAATGCCCTCCAGATTCATTCATGTTGTCACAAACAGGATTTCCTTTGCTTTTACGGCTGAATAATATTCCATTGTGTATATATACCATATTTTGTCATCTATTCATCCAATGACGGACACTGAGATGGTTTTCCATAGCTTGGCTATTGTGAATAACGTTATTATGAACATGGGAATGTAGATATCACTTCAAGATAGTGATTTCATTTCCTTTGGGTATATATTCAGAAACGGCATTACTGGATCATATGGTAGCTCTATTTTTAATTTCCTGAGGAAACTCCACATTGTTTCCCATATTGGCTGTACCAAACTATATTCCCACAAACAGTGCACAAACGTGTCCTTTTCTCCATATACCACCAGCATCTGTCACCTTTTATCTTTTTGATAACAGACATTATAACAGAGATGAGAGAATATCTCATTGTGGTTTTGCTATGCATTGCCCTGATGGTTTGTATTCAACACCTTTTCATGAACCTGCTGACCATTTATGTGTCTCCTCTGGAAAAATGTCTATTCAGGTCCTTTGCCCACTTTTTAATTGGGTTGTATATTTTTGGCCTCTGATTGCATGAGTTCTTTGTATATTTTGGATATTACCCTTTACCAGATATATGGTTTGCAAATATTTCTTCCCAGCCATCTTTTTATTTTGTTGATGCTTTCTTTTGCTGTTTAGAAGCTTTTTAATGTAGTCTCATTTGTTTGTTTTTGTCTTTGTTGCCTTTGCTATTGGTGTCAAATCAAAAAAAGACAAAAAATTAATGCCAAGAACAATGTGAAGGAGCTTGCCCACTACATTTTCTTCTAGGATGTCTATGGGTTCAGATCCTAACTTTAAGTTGATTTTTGTGTATAGTGTAAGATAGGGGTCCAGTCTCATTCTTTCGCATGTGGATATCCAGTTTTCCAAACACCATTTATTAAAGAAACTTTGATTTCCTCTTTGTATATTCTTGACTCCTTTGTCAAAAGTTAATTGACCACATATGCATTGGTTAAAATTTGAACTCTCTATTCTGTTCCACTGAACTACATGTGTCTGTTTTTATGACAGTACCATATACTGTTTTGATTACTATAGCTTTGTAATATAGTTTGAAAGCAGGAACTGTGATACCTCAAACTTCGTTCTTACTCAAGATTGCTTTGGCTATTTGGGGGTCTTTTGTGGTTTCATATAAATACTAGGGTTATTTTTTCTGTTTCTGTGAAAAATGCCATTGGAATTTTGGAAGAGACTGCATTGAATCTGTAGATCACTTTTGGTAATATAGGTATTTTAACAATGTTAATTTTTCTAATCTATGAATAAATGAAAATATCTTTCCATTTATTTGTGCCATCTTTCAATGTCTTATAGTTTTCAGTGAACAGATTTTTTACCTCCTTAGTTAAATTTGTTGCTAAGTATTTTATTCTTTTTGATACTATTATAAATGCAATTATTTCAATTTTTCTTTCTAGTAGATTGTTCTAAGTGTATAGAAACAGAAATTATTGCTGTATTGATTTTGCATTCTGCAATTTTACTAAAATCATTTATTAGTTCTACAGTTTTCTCATATAATCTTTACAGTTTTATTCATATATATATATAACCTTCAAATAGATAGTTTTACTTCTTCTTTTCTGATTGGATGTCTTTTATGCCTTTTTCATGCCTACCTGTTCTGGATAGGACTTCCAGTATTGAATAATAGTGGTGACATCCTTGTCTTCTTCCTGATCTTAAAGGGTTTCAGCTTTTCATCATTGAGTATGAAATTAGCTGTGGGTTTGTCATATATAGCCTTTATTATGTTGAGATATGTCCCTTCTATACCCACTTTATTGAGTCTGTATCATAAAAAGAATTTTGAATTTTGTCAAATGCTTTTTCTGCATCTGTTGAGATAGTCATATGGTTGTTACCCATTATTCTATTTTATTTTTAAAAATTTTTAAAGATTTTTTATTTGTTTTTTAAGATTTATTTTTATTATTTTTGACAGAAAGAGAGAGAGAAGTGGGAAGGCCCAGAGCAGTCTCCCTAGTTGTACATCATTCACTTTCTACATAGTTTCATTCCATAGGTGGGCATGGGGCTATGAATCAGGGCAGGAACCGGCCAGAGGCATCCCACATGTGAAGCATGCCAGAGGCAGAAGATGAACCAAGAGCCCCCCACATAGAAGGCTTGCCCCAGTGAGAACAGAACTGGGGGCACAACCCAGGTCAGTATATGGGTCCACATGGGCTGGGATAGGGATTTTATCCTTGGATCCTGGGGCTGCAAGACAAGCGACCAACCTGATGAGCCACCCTGGAATCCCCTATTTTTACTGGTTTTGACAGAGAGAGAGAGAGCGAGAGAGAGAGAGAGAGAGAGAGAGAGAGAAGGGGGAGGGCCCAGTGCAGTCTCCATACTGTGCGTCATTAGTTTTCTAGTTTCATTCCACAGGTGGGTGCAAGGTAGCACAGGGCAGGAACTGGCTGAGAGACTCCTGCATAGGAAGCTCACCCAGGTGAGAACTGAACTAGGGTACATCCCAGTTCAGCATATGGGTCTGTAAGGGCCGAGGACAAGGACAGGATTTGATCCACAGACCCCGGGGCTGCAAGATGAGTGTTCAACCTGCTGAGACATCCTGGCATCCCCCATTATCTTATTAATGTAATGGATCATATTAATTGATTTATAAGTGTAGAACCACCCTTGCATTCCTGGGATGAATCCCATTTGGTCATGCTGTATGATCCTTCTAATGTACAGATGAATCTGGTTTGTACTATTTTGTTGAGGATTTTTACATCCATGTTCATCAAAGATTATGGCCTGCAATTTTATTTACTTGTAATATCTTTGTCTGGTTTTGATTATCAAGGTAATACTGGGTTTGTACAATAAATTTGAAAGCATTCCCTCCTCTTCGATTTCTTAAAATAGTTTAAGAATAGGTATTAATTCTTTGAATGTTTAGTAGAATTCACCCATGGAGCCACCTGGTCCTGGAGTCTTATATGTTGGGAGTTTTTGACTACTGCTTCAATTTCATTGCTAATAATCACAGTTGGTTTAAATTTTGTATTTCTTCCTGGTTCAGTCTTAGAAGGTTATATATTTCTAAAAATTTATCCATTTCTTTCTGGATTATCAAATTTGTTGGCATATTCCTAGTAGGAAATTAAGAATTATTTGTTTTTGATTTCCCAATTAGATTAAAGATTTTGTTACTTTTACATACTAGCTGTGAAATCAAAAGCCTAATCACAATGTGTTGAAACTAATAATACAAAGAACCATGTTAACACTCAGATTATGATTAATTCTGCAAAAGAATGGGGATGGCCTCAAAAATGATACAGCACAGCTACCACTACACTCGTCCAAAAGAGAAAAACATTGGGGAAGCCAGGATGGCTCAGTGGGTTAAGCGCTCACTTTGCAGCGCCAGGGACCAGGGATCAAATCCCGGCACCGGCCTGTGTGGACCCATATGCTGAACTGAGGAGCTCCCCCAGTTCAGTTCTCTATCTGCCTCTGTCTCTCTGTCTCTCTGTCTCTCTCTCTGTCAAAAATAAATAAAAAAATAAAAATAAAATAAAATAGGGGAAGCCGGGATGGCTCAGTGGGTTAGGCGCTCACTTTGCAGCGCCGGGGACCGGGGATCAAATCCCGGCCCAGGCCCGCGCGGAACCATATGCTGAACTGGGAGCTCCCCTAGTTCAGTTCTCTCTGTCTCTGTATCTCTCTCTCTCTCTCTCTCTCTCTCCTCTGTCAAAATAAATAAATAAATAAATATATATTTTAAAAATAAATAAAATAAAAAAGAGAAAAACATTGTCTATTACATACCTATGAATCTGTCCATTTTTATGCAGGTATTCCAAACCTTCCAACACTTCTCTGAGTATTGTAGCAATGGTGGGTTCATCTAGGACTCCACTTTTGTGTTCCCCTTTGGCTATAATGTGCTTAATAATATCCAGAACAGAACCTGAAAGAAAAAGATACAGTTTTCCATATATTTTTAACTCAGTATAATTCAGTGACGTTTTGAAATCAAAACACATGTAAACCTTCTGATAAATTATGTGGGGGGAAAAAGCAAACATAAGGAAATACAGAAATTTAAAATTAATAATTTATTCTGAATTCCAATCTAAAACTGAAAGTAGCCTGCTAATATCCAAACAGTAGTGTTATATGAGAATCATCTTTAGACTTCTAATGTGAATGTGGAGAAGGTAGTAGAGAATTTTTAATCAACTCTGAGTAATCCCTAGGTAAACCATGCACAAGGCATTACAAACCAATTTAGGTTTCCAACACCAGATTAATGTATGTAACAATGTATGAAGAAAGATAGAAAAATGTAATTGAAATGTAAGTCAAATTACAGAAGCAATAACTGAAACGTAAAAATAACATGTGTATGCAAACTAACATAATTAAGGGTTAAAATTTTGCTTCAAGTTAATATAAATAAATAGGTAAGGCAAAAAAAAAATATGAAGAGAATTAAAATGGCAGTTCTCTTTATATAACAGCCCAGATGTATTATCAATCCCATTCTTCCCTGGATGGGAAATACGGTAATACTCATACTAAAAATTTGGGGGAGGGAGGATAAAGATACCTATACAGTAATTAAATCATAGAATGCTACCATAACTGACAATTATAACTTTTAAAAGTTTCCCAGAGATTTATAAGATTTCTAGCAGTACAATGGCTCATAAAGACAACAGAACCAAAACAAAACAATCTCCAATATTAGAAATTGTATCAAGAATTCTGGAGCATAACATAAACTGAACTGAAAAGAATGGATGTCCATTTTTGACACAAGACTTCAATGATCAAGACTAAAATGAAAACAAACACACTCTGTTGAAAACCTGCCTTGGTGGGCGCTTTTTATTTCTCACACTTAAAAAGAAAAAATATACTCCCAAATAAATGAAAAGAAGTGGTCCAGACGGAATCCTTGAAAACATGGGAGGATTGAACCCATGTTTACTTTAGCTACCACTTGAAATCCATTAACTTGATAAACTTAATGAAGAGGGCATAAATCCAGAATGAAGAAGAACCAAGAAAGATGATAACAGAAGAGAGAGGATAATAATTTTCTGGATGAAGAAAAGCAGAAAAAATAACTGACTAAGCAGAGGGGAGAAACCTGAAACTTCAATGCCCAGAACGGAAGTATGCCAGTTAGGAAAAAGTGATCTCTACCTAGATCTCTGGAAAGGCTCAGAATATAATAAGGACCACATAAAGGAGAACTGAAGGAAAGGGCTGAAAGTTCATATGAGGGAGAAAATAAGATACATAGAACCCTCCTCTCTGCTCTGGAAGCCAGGCTATTACACACACACTCTGCACCTCCAGCAGGAGACAGGTAGCTTATTCTCTGTAGACAAGAACCAAGGAGGCTCCAGATATCAGGTAACTTGTCCTAATATATTACCTCATTTCCTCTCTTTATTACTGGGATCCACAAGACTATGATTCACAAAGGGGGAAGTGTAAAGGAGAACTTTTCTTCTGCTTAGTTTAACCAATCACATATTAATCCCCAAAGCAAAGTGACTATACCAACAGGCCATATAGTTCATTCTTCTGGGGCATCCAAGCAACATAAAAACTGCTTAGTAAGAAGATGACATCTCTACGAACACCAATTGAGTTACATGTTGTAATTTCAAGAATATTTAAAATAAGGAATGCAAAGGGAGAAATTCCTACTAGGAGTTAAAAACTAACACAATTTATTCATTCAATAATTAAGCCATATTAGGGATGCCAGGATGGCTCAGCTGGTTAAGCGCTCGCTTTGCAGCCCCAGAATCCGAGTATCAAATCCTGGTCCCAGTCCATGCGGACCCATATGCTGAACTGGGGTGTGCCCCCAGTTCGGTTCTCACTGGGGCAAGTTTTCCACATGGGAGGACCCTGGTTCAGCCCCCAGCTTGCATGGGCATGCCTCCCACGGGGGAGGCCCCAAACCTGGTTCCTGCCCTGAGCGGACCCCAGCTCACCTGAGTGGAATGAAACTATGTCAAAAACTGTTGATGTACAAACTAAGAAGACTGCTCTAGGCTCTCCCCCTTCTCTCTCTGTCAAAAGCAATAAAATAAATCTTTAAAAAAATAATAATAATTAAGCCATATTATATGCAAGATCTAGAACTGGGTGCCATAGAATACAAGACATATATGTCATGACTGCTGACTTCCAAGGAACTTCAGTCTGGTGGATCAAAGAAATAAATCAACAAAGACCCTCAGCACATAAAAGTTATTAGATTTGTACTTTTCAAGCATTTGAAGTAGGAACTCCTTTTCAAAATCTTAAAAGATTTTTTTATTAATTTCACATCATCTAATGATCAATGGGGAAATTAAAGAATGCATATCCCCTGTCTATGTGCAGAACAGATATTCTTTCTGAACAAGGCTATATAAGGAGACCCCTCTTCCCTGTGATAACTGTCTTTTCAGTTTCAGTCTCCCATAAGATAACTTTTATAGGTAGAGAAACAGATGATCATGCCACTAAGATCTTTGTCCTTAACTGAAAAATACTGGTCCTGGAAGGTGCTTGCTTCTTTTCCATATGATATTCTCAGCCTCTTACCCTACAGGTACTTTTTTTACTTTTTTCACTTTTCCTTTCAAAAGCTTTCTTAATTACTTCGATCTTAAAAATCTTACATTGCAGTTTGGTGCTAATAAATTGTAGAAATGACTATTTAGATAAAACGTATTTCTAATTTCCAAAGATTAACTTCCTATACTAATAAATCTCATCATTCAATATCAGAGATTTAAATAGGAAAAATACAAGAATATTACTGTTAGAAGGAAGCATTATGAAATAATTACAATATTAGCACACAAACTCATTTTAATCATGATATCCAGCTGGTTATTAAAATTTAAGAATGACAGTTGCAATTCACTATACAATTCAATTAGCCTATTAAACTCTACATTAGTACAATGTTGCTAAATCAAAAATATTGCTTTAGTTTTAAATATTTTGAGTGAAAAAAGTTGAGATGAAAAGGTAGCCTATACATATTTCTGTTAACTCTGGTTATGTATTTTTTTTAATTTTCAAAGGCAGACTCTGCTCATCAATGGTCCTCTCCTTCACACTCTCTGCTCCATCTCTCATCCTCCCCTAGTTCCCCTGACATGCCACACTCCTCCATCCTGCCTCCAGACGAGTCTCTGCACAGAGTTCCCTCTGTCTGGATCACTTCTCCCATCCTTCCCCGGATACCACCTCTACCCCCCAGTTCACCTGGCTAATTATTATCTATTCTTCAGGTCTTTGCATCACCTTCTGAGGGAAGACTTCATCAAGCCCTCCCTCAATAAGGTTAGGTCCTACTGGTACTTGTTCCAATGGCACCTAATACTTCATGGCATTCTACACACTTGTAATTACTTAATTGTAACTGTTCCTTATTATCTATGAGGTCCACAAGAGCAAGGAACTGACAGTCTGATTTTCCAATGAACTGGTGATCAGTAAGTATTTAATAAACGGCATTTTAATCATGCTATCTTGACAGTTTCCTCTTATTTAAAAATAAGTTTAAAGTTGTGCTTATACCTTTTGTTCTCTATACATTACATAATGTATCTCTTCAGTTGAAATGTGTATTCAGTTACTTCAAAAGACTTCACTTCCCCAAGAAAAGATGCAAAAGTTTTAATATTTTAAATGTTTAGATATAAGATTATGTTGACTCATAAAAATATAAAAAATTATAAAAATAATTAATGCCTGAAACATATTTAAAAATTATCCTCCAGGAAATTTGTTGAATGCTCTGAAAAAAGTTGGGCACTGTCCCAGGAAATCTGACCAGAAGAGACAGAGAGGTACATTTAAAAAACATCACAAAGATCCATGTCCTGCCCCTTCTGTAATCAGTACATATACTCACTGAGAGAAAAACAGGGATTCCATAAAAAAAATAATAACAAGGTCATTCTGCTTAGAAGTAGCAGACAGAATAGGCTACCATACAAGTATGGATAAGAGAATTAGGTAGATAATTTATTCCTATTCATCAAAGGACTTTTTAGCAAAACATTAAAAAATTTTGTATTAAACAGTTTTGTAAATTACAATGAAGAAAATTAATGTATAGGTGATCAATAACGAAAGACACAGTATTACCTAATATTCCCATATCTGTCCATACTGAAAGAACCATGCTTGACCACCATCTTGAAAGGTGGTTGGTGTTAGCAAGGATTCCAACCATCATATGAACAGGGCCTTTAACAAAGCAATCCAGTTTCTCCAGTGTGTCACTAATGGGATTGAAACAAAAAGATGATTCTGGCTACACTGAAAAGCATCAAATAACAAGGGATTATTATTATTAATGACTAAAATTTTCTTGTGCACCTACACAGTGGTGGATGCTTTACAAATATTATCTCATTCACTCTTCCCCAATACCCTAAAATGCAGAAAGGTATCCACATTTAACAAATAAGTCAACAGGTTTAAAGAGTTAAAATAGTTTGCCCAGCAACATATAATTGCAAAGTAGGACAGTTAGAATTTAATTCTAAAGTCTATGTGCTTTCCTTGATCTCTCTGGGAAAAAAAGGTGTGATGAGGTACAGAATTAACACGGCAAACAAACACTGATTTTCTTTTCTGTAATCCTGCATCCTAAAACGAAAAATCATGCTCCCAAACAAAATACATACGCAAACAAAAACCAAGCAGCATAATGATCAGAAAGTTGGGTGGCTCCATCGCTCACTAGTACTCTCGATCTTGCAACATGATTCAAATCCATGCCTTAGCAAAATGTCTAATTTACTACATAGCACGGGCCTTCAGGTAACTGTAACAAAATGTTTAATCCGTCCTACCAAGGGTCCGCTGTAATACTTATATTTTATTCTAGGGACTAAAGCAGAAAAGACTGCAAATTTATGGTACTGCAGGATAAAGCACATAATTATGTTAATGTTAGGGACCAAGATTTTCTGTGTAACAGAAAACAGATTCAAGTGTAATTTGAAAATTTTAAAGGTCTGTAACATTAAATTTGAATTGAAAGCATTAATGTCAAATCATGACTTATTTTTAAGATACTCTATTCCCAAGCTCTTTCAAATAGAACCAAGGACAAAGTAGCAGCAATGAGCATCCCAAGCATCCAAGTTATATGTTCTAAATACCATTCGCCATGAAAAAGATCAAAGCTCCTTAGAATACTGGCTGATTCTTAGTCTGGGAAAAGCAATAGAAACATGAACCTAGGAAATCTTGAACCAAAAAACAAGAAAGTTATCAAAGACTGATGGATTCATATCAAAAGGACAGAAAAGTAAGCTTGAAGAAACTCTTCAAACTGACAAAATTTTGGACAACCTGAGCATCAAAAGAAGAGAGTACAACCATTGAGAGACACTGAATATATAAAAATCCTGGAGTCCATATAATGATATTCAAAAAAATGAAAGCCTTACCAATGATGGGTGGGGAAACCCTCTCGTGTACTACCACTGGAGGTGACTATTAAACTAACTCTTTATAAACTGGTCCTTCAAAAAAAGAACCAATGGGGAAGCTGC
>PVKE010034310.1:0-17457 GCA_004027555.1 Craseonycteris thonglongyai | reverse complement strand
AATTTCAGAGAGAAGCAGTCACATATTTCCAAGTCAGTCTTTACCTGAGTTTGCAAGTCTTTTGAAATTGCATGTATTCTTCTTGTGACTGTGTTATTTGACAACTGTAGGTCTTGTATCGCCGACATAATCTCATGCTTGTTAGAATATTCCTCAAACAAACAATCGGCAGCAGTCAGAAATGCTTCTTTTAACAATTTACCATCCTGGAAAGGTTTTCTCTTCTTTGCGAGCATGTGAGAAATTTTGAAAGAAGCAATGGTTGCCTTTTTAGATTTTTCCACATGTCTAGTGAAAACAGTCTGTTGAGTAGTTAAACTTAATTTTAGTTGATTTATTTTTTTCTATCTTACTTCAGATTTAAGTGGATAATTTGTATCAAAAGTGGTATGACTTGTCTGAAAGTGACATTCAACATTGTTTTTTCGGCACTGCAATACTACTGCCACACAACAGGCAAACTCCTTTACCTTTTACATTAACGAAACAATATGATTCCTCCCAGTCTGTGTTAAAATTATAGGTTTGTTTTCTCTTATTTGGTCCACTCATTTTAGGACTAAAAAAGTAAAAATAAAAATAGTTATAGAACTACAATATCATATCAAATTGCCACCATAATAATAGATTACCTACCTCGCTTTTAGTTCATTTAAAATCGAATATATCAAAACTCTGTGATCCTAGCTAACGATCACGACCCGATCAGTCCAGCAACCGCAATCCAAATGGCAACTCCGCGTCTCCCGGTTGGGTGGAGGAGAGTTTAAAGAGTGCAGCGGCTAAATAAGATGCGACATGAACAAAGGCGAAAGCTAGGGAAAAACTTATACATACGATATCGCAAACATACCACCGAATATAATAAACCTGTGTAGATACTCAAACAATATTTTAAAATTCTAACAAATGTGTAAAAATAAATTATAGTTTTACTTTGTGTTTATGAAAAATTTCTGATGCAGTCAAATAATGGTGGGTGCACACAAATCGGGCCGCGGGTGCCATGGTGCCCACGGGCACGGGGTTGAGAATCCCTGGCCTAGAGTCTGTGTGGGCTGGAGCTGGACTGCTTGAATTCGAATTTTGGCTCCATCACTAACTAACAAGCTGTTTGACCCCAGACAAGTTATTTAATCACTCTGGGTTCTAGTTCCATAATCTCATATAGCATCTACCTCCTTGGTTTGTAATGAAGATTAAATACTATATGGAAAGCTCTTAAACTACAGAAGAGTTATTATAAATGCTAGGTATTATCACAATTATTGGAGAGGTTTTCTCACTCTAATACTTACTAACACCTTCCTTTTAGCTTCAGATTCAGAGATGGGGTGGAGGAAACTGTTTCCCTTTTAATGCTTGGCTTAGATGTAGATATAATCTGTTTTTGGTTTTAAAGAGTCTATGGAGGAAGGACAACAGGAAAATAAATGCTAAAACTACAAGCATTTCCATCCCAATCCAAAGCTTTTAACATAACACTCACCTTTCTCCTAGGACTTAATGTAAGGATTAAGTAAGATGACATCTCCACAGTACATAGCACTGTGCATCTGCATAGTGAAGAGTTGCTAAATTCTATCTATTAAGAAGCTCCCAGTGCCACCCGTGGTGTTAATCAGGAGGTGAATTTGCAGGACGTTCTTTGTGTTTTCTAATTTAATGCCCTGCAATAAGGTATTTTGATGGAGGATCAAGGGCTCAGGATATGGTCAACACCCATCTTCTCTCTAGACCGCTGGTTTTCATTAATGTGTAAGGAGACTTGTTTTATAATTGAGGAAGTTATGAGAAGTTTGACTGCAGTCAGGAGCTACAGGAAAAATTGGAGACAAGGACAACAGACGATGTGACTTTTGTTCACTGCCTGACCCCTTGGATGGTATCTGAGTCTCTAAGGTTAGGAAGGTGAGGGTCTGAAGCTGAAAGAACAAACCAATTTTTATGATAATTTGGTGAGTTGTGGGCCCACATGGAGTTGTGTTCAAGTCTTAGGAAAAAGCCAAATACAGATTTGGGAACTTGCTGTCCTCTCTAACTCTGCACGGAACCCAACACGGTTCTGGCTTTCTAGCAGTACTCTAGCTGCATCAGGAAAGGACACCTGGCTGAGCGCGACTGACCCTGCAGGGTACTGGCAAGGGCTATTTAGCAGCTCTGTGTGAGTCCGAGTTCTACAAGAAACCAGGACACACTTGGGGGCCTCATCTCTAGCAAAGGTGCAAATGTACAACACTCTTGCTGCTACAGTCATCCCTTCTTATCTGTGGGGAAACGTTCCAAAACCTCAGTGGCTGTCTGGAACTGTGGATAGTACCAAACACTATAGGTACTATTTTTTTCCCTACCCATATGTGCTTATGATAAAGTTTAATTTGTAAATTAGGCACAGTAAGAGATGAATAATAATAACTAATAAAATAGAACAGTTACAGCAATATAGTGTAGTGAAAGTTCTATGAATATGGTCTCTCTCTCTCAAAATATCTTATACTGTACTCATTTTTTCACCTCAAGGGAGCACATTAGAGCTTCCCTTTGCCATATTTGAATTACCAGCATCACTACTCTTGAATTCTGAGGCCGTTCTTAACTAAAATAAGGGCTACTTGAACATAAGCATTGCCAAGCCTGTCAATCTGATAACCTAGAAAACTACTAAGTGACTAATGGCTGGTAGGGTATATAGTGTGAAAATACTGGACAAAGGCAGAGTATCCTGGGCAGGTCTAAATGGGAGTTCATCATGCTATTCAGAATGGTGTGCCATTTAAAAATGATTCATTGTTTATTTCTGGGGTTTCTGTTCATATTTTCAGACTGTAGTTGACCATGGGTAACTGAAACTGTAGAAAATGAAACTGTGGATAAAGGTGGGGACTGCCATACTCTTATTTTTCTGTACTCAGTGTTAGGGCAGACATCACTAATCCATCACTGCCCTCTTTCTGATGAGCTCAGATACAGTCTCAGAATCCTTCTTAACTCAGTGTTGCAGGCAGCCCTAACCAATCAATCAAAGTATATGGGAGAGATGAAAGGTTATGCAATCTATTACCTATATAAAACCAGTGCTTCCAGGCAGAATCTTCAAGGTCTTTCATGATCTGGCCAATGATCAAACCTCTTCTCCCAGTCACTTATCTCCTGAATACTTTCTGACTTTGACTACACTGTTCCACCTTGTCCCTGCTTCTTTTTCCTCAGAAAATGTTTCTTGCATCTTTTTAACCCATATATAGTTCTATGCTCATTCAAAACCCTTTCTCTGTGATGTTTTACAGGAATGATTTCAGGTACTTCCAATAGCTTTGAAGATGTAAGCCACTCAGTCTCCACTGTTGGCAGAATTTATGTCATGCAATCACTAAAATAGTGGAGGGGTTTAGCTCATTGCTATGAAATAAATGATGTTCCCCCCAAATTCATATGTTGAAGCTTTACTCCCTTCTCCCACCAATGTGATTGTATTGGAGATAAGGCCTTTTAGGAGGCAATTACGGTTAAAGGGATAGAGCCCTGATTTGATAGAACTAGTGTCCTTATAAAAAAGAAAAAAAGTGTCAGAGATCTCCCTCTCTCTTTCCATCATGTAAAGACACAGTGAAAAGGTAGCCATTGCAGTCCAGAAACCAAACCCTGCCATAGCTTTGATCTTGAACTTTCCAGCTTATGAAAAATACATTTCTGATATGTAAGCCACCCAGACTATGGTATTTTGCTATGGCAGCCTGGACTGTCTAATATACTCATGTTAATTGCACAGCTAACCTGTAGGGCCCTGTGGTCTGCACTGGGGGTCCACAAATAATAAAGACATAGTCTCTAACTTCAATGACATCATTGCTTTCACTAAGAGAGGCAGGTGGAGACAAACATGGCCACAGACTAAGGGACCCTGTGATAAATGTTTTGGTAGAAGTGAGCGTGGTGTGCTGTGGGGCATGCTGGTGTACAGCACAGTATTTGGGCTTTGGGGCTACACAGATCTCAGTTTGAAACCTGCATTTATACTATGACTTCATTCAAGCTCATTATACTCTAGGAACCTCAGTTTCCTCATTGTAACATAGGGATAATCATAACAATTCTTCATCAGGTTATAATGTGGGTTGAATAAAGTTAAATAGGTAAGGTACTTAGCATAGACACATGAGGAAGTACTAATAATTATATACAATATTGTTAACAGCACTTGGAAAGGGCATCGTAGTACTAGAAGGCTGGTCAAAACCTCTTCTCAGCAGAGATAAAACCTGAGTTCAGTTATATAGGATCAGTAGCAGAAAGGTGTGAAAGACATTCCAGGTAGAAGGAACAGAAATTGCAATTACTATAATTTTCTGTGTATAAGATATTACTTCTGAATAAAATTGTTAGACCCAAAACTGGGTTGTCTTATACATGAGAGTAACCTGTGCATTGATTTCTTAAAGTTGGCTTAGAAAAGTAGGGGTCATCTTATACATGCGGTTATCTTATCTGTGGAAAAATACAGTATTGGGGACATGCTACATTTGAGGGACTTCTAGTAGAATGGCAGGACCTGATAAATTCCATGCAAGGGCTGTGATGTGAGGTGTAGGAAGTGGCAGGGGATGCAAGGCAAGAAAAGCAGTCAGGAGCTATGAAGGCAGAGTTTTTACCTTTATTCTGAAGACTTTGCAGAGCCAGTGAAGTACATTGAACAGTAGGGTTGGATTTATATTTTTGAAAGTCCCCTCTGGCAATAATGTGGGAGAAGGATTGCGGATGGGTTCATAGGAGGCAGAGAGACTTATATGAATATTTAGTGATCAGAAGACAGGTGATGAGGGTTGGAATTAAGACAACAGCAATGGAGACAGAGAGAAGTTGACAGGTCTAAGAGATAAGAAGATTAGATGGAGAGAAGGGTGAGGAGAGAGCAGCAGGTACAGAGAGAGAAAAAGAGAGAAAATGGACAGAATTGATTCCCAAGTTTCTGTCTTGACTTCAGGATGGATGGTGGTCTTATTCTCTGAGATTGGTAAGGTTTGAAAGTGGGACTGGGAGAGGTGCATGTGGGACACAAGTTTTTGGTGCCTGTGGGTCATCCATATAGAAATGTCCCCAGAAAAGAGCTGCATATAGAGTTCGGAAAGCTTACAGAAAGCTCTGGGCTGGAGAAATAGATTTGGGTTTATCTTTATATTTGGAAGTTGAAGTCAAGGTTTGAACAAGGTCACTTAGGAGAGAAGTGGGTAAAGCAGAAAGCAAAGAAAATAACATGGTGAACATAGATATTTGAAAGAAAAAGGACCAATCAGAGTCAGTGAAATGAGAACAGAGTGTCAGGAGGAAGAAGCGTGCCACTCCATCGAACGCAAGAGAAAACTTTAGGAAGAAAGACTTGTCAGCTGTACAAATGCCACAGGGAGCCAGATAAGGTCAGGCACATTGGATGTGACAGCCAGTCATCAATGGCCTTGTGGGAGTTATTCAAAGCTCAGGAGTTGAGAGAACTTGACTCTTAAGTGAGGGAGAAACAAGGGGGCTACCGTACCTTGGGAAGGTTACTGGGCTATGTCAGGCACTTTTTTTTTTTTTTCGAAGAAGGGAGAGACTTATGCACATTTATAATTCATGGGGAAGAAACTAGTGGAGAGGGCAAGGTTGAAGTTATAGGAAATAGTGACTAATGGGACTGAGTTCCTGAAGGGACCTTCTCTATAAGTCCAACTAGACAGAAGGAGAGGCTGCTCTTTCATTGAAGAAGGGGAAGGTGGAGAAAAAAGAGATACATGCAGCGGCAGGTAAGTTTGAAAGGGGAAAGAAAGAGAGTTGTCTGGATGGGTTGGATTTCTTGGTAGGATTAAAGGAGAGTTTACCCACTGAGATAAGGAGCTTGAAAAGAGGGATAATCATTTGGAATAGTGGCTGGAATGGAGGAGAAGGCTGCTAGGAACATGTAGATGAAGTTCTAGCAGCAAAGAAGTCTTAGCATTTGTAATAGGATCTATATGGGGCAAGAGAGTTGAGCACAATGAAGAGAGAATGATGAAGCCCTTTCCCATTTTCCCTGAGAAAACTAGTGAGTGGTTTTTGTGGCTGGAGCGTTTGCTCTGAGATAACTTGCAGATTACGCTCCTAAACTTAACCCCAAAGTTTGCCAAGAAATATCTCACTTTGATGATTATTTTTGCATTGTTCTAGTATAACAATAGGCTTTGGAAACAAATGACATTATTTTATACATAGTATTCCTTTTTCAGTAGTGGCATTCCCATTTACAAAATACAGTTTTTCTTGATTGCTGAAAATATCAAATCTTAGAAAACAGTATTCTTACACATGAAAAAAATGATTAAATACCGATCATCATATACATTTGTTACATTTGGATTAGAGATCAGTCCAAGAACAATTTTTATATTTAATTTTCACATCAAAAACCAGTCAGATTTGTTCAGTCTCAAAGGGAGTATTTACGTAAAATTAAAATAGCCCAGCAGTGAACTTCCCTTTTTGTTTTTCTAAATGAGAAATGGGTTGTTTATCATGGAAAATGAAAGAAAATGTGAATGGAAAGTGCACATTGACAGACTGGAAGATTATAGCATGGCCAGTGTACGGGACGTCTGTTGGATGTGCACTGGGAGTAAGAGAACAAGAGATTTGCATGTTGGAATTTGAAAATGGCCAGGGAGCAGGATAGGATGTAAGATTACAAAAACAGAGGTAAGGCAAGGTTCTGGGTGTGTTCATGGGTGTCTGTGGTGGCTAAAGTAAATGACCAGGAAGCTTCTGGATTAAACACAGCCAGGAATTGTGAGGGTCAGTGTTGGGGTGGGTCTTCTACAGCAATGAGGCTCAAATTTTAATGTGCATATGTGTCACTAGGGCATTTTGTTAAAATGCAGATTGTGATTCATGAAATCTAGGGTTGGACTTGAGATTCTTCATTTCATTGAGCATCTCCAGTGATGCTGATTCTATTGGAAAAACAGATCACATTTTGAGGAAAATGTCCAAATGAACATTGAAATGGTCCAGGATGAAGGCTGATCCAGGGAGAGAGAGGAAGTCCTTGCCTGTGGCCTTCCTGATCAAGGCTGCTCCTGGCTGCTGTCATGGAAGGGAGATGGAGAAGTGTGAGGGAAGTCAACTCTGCCTGGCATGTCCCACAGCAGCCTCTCCACAATAAGAGAGAAGCCTGCTAATTGGCTAGTAACACTCAATATTAATTAACTCAATAGAATCAGTCCCCTGAAGCCTGCTTTGCATAATTAATGAATGCTTAGCTAAAAGCTGCTGAAAACACTAAAGCCAAAGTGTTACAATTTTCTGATCAGCTAAGCAGAAACACCGCAATCCATACTGTTTGTGGACACACTGAAAAGCTTAACTCTTGCTAATTACTGAGATTGACTAGAGCCTTTGGCTTTGCCATAACCTAATGCTGGGAGGCAGGGCTGGACTGAGACACGTGGGCACCCAAGGCAGACTGATAATTTGAAGCCACTTCAACAAAATATTCTTTAAATATTTGTTTAAAGTTTAGTAAGAGACATGGCTCAGTGCAGCCTTGAGGAAAAGAAGAGTTGGAAAATGCTGGTCCAAGTACTGTTTTTCCTCTGTTATTTTAAGCAACTCAGCTCTGGCCCAAGCTTACATAATGTACTCAGCAAAACAAGACTGTAGTTATAGGTACACCCTCCTTAGAAAGCAGGTTTGTACCATCTCTGAAGATGATTGGAAGTGCCCCTGGGAGGTCCTGCCTTCTATTCCAAGTTGTTCACAGAAAGATTCTTTTTGAGAGTTTGTTCAATAAATAGATTTTTTGCACCCTTTTACATTTATAAAGAAGTTTAGCTTCACTTTTCAAATGGCACCATGGACAATTGCTCAGATGACAGTATCTTTGTTTTATTCTGAGGAATGATGCTGGGATAGGTCTGCCTTAGCAGATGGGAAGAAGTAGTGGAGTGCTAGTTCACTTCTATTAGGCATAAAAAAATGATCTGGCTATGGGTAGATTACTTAACTTCTCTGAACCTCATGGATCAGGAGACTTCATATTGTTAAGATGGCAATATCCCAAAATGAACCTACAGATTCAACATGATTCTTATAATTCCAGCTGACTTCTTTGCAGAAACTGAAAAGCTGATCTTGAAACCCTATGGAGATAAGATCCAAGATGGTAGAGTAGATAAACACTGTGCCTGCTTGGTTCTGTGAACACGTTAAAATTACAAATAAATGACTGAACAACCAGCCTGTAGAACCTTCTGAAGTCTAGCTGAACAGAAGTTTTATAACTAAGCACACAAAGAAGAGGAGGCCACATCAGGACTGGTAGGAGGGGACAGACAAGAAAGGAAAACCCTCCAGTGGTGGTAGAGAATCAGGAGGAATATCTCAGCCACAGAGTTTCCTGCAGAGGAGCAAGGGGCCCCAGCCCTACACCAAGCTCCCCAGCCTGCAGCAGTGGTGCTGGGAAGAGGGGCCCTACAATAGCTGGCTATGAAAAACAGTGGGGACTCCAACCATCCAGTTGTGATGGAAGGCTACTGGAAACCTAGGTATTCTCTTAAAGTGCCCACAGACTCAGTCACTCATGGGTATTCACCTTGGGCTCCAGCAAAGGGATGCTGACTCAGAGGGCATTGGAAGCATACAGGGGCAGATTGAGGTGTGTGGCTTTGGAGTCAGGGCCAGAGGACAGTTGCCATTTTACTTGTGTGGATCCTTCTCCTATGCAGTTGGCTGGCGGGTGCCATCTTTCTTGTGCTGTTCCCTTCTTCACACGGCCAAATCTGAGCCTGATTGGTCTGGTGAGCTCTGCATCCTCTACCCTGCTGACTCACTGGTACTCCATCCCACCCAACTCTGCCAACACCAGAGGCACTTTCTCCAGTGAGCAGCCAGCCCTACCTGCACTGCCATTTTTCTTGGATAACTGTTTAAGTATGTTGGCCCCAGACAGGTGGCATCTGGCATTGGTGTGCTCTGAAACATTTGCTGAGCACTGGCATCAAACCAGAATCTACAGGAGTGCCCAGGGCAGTTGACCAGGGAGACAGTGCCAGGGCCCCACAGGGTGCCTAGTATATAGGCTATCCATCAATACTGGGAGATGTAGCAGATCCACCTAATACATAGAAAAACAACAACAACAACAACAAAAACAACAACAAAAACAACAACACAGACAAGCATCCAAAATGAGGAAACAAAGAAATACTTCTCAAATAAAAGAATAGCAGAAAACTCCAGAAGAGCACTAAACAAGATGGAAACAAGCAGCCTATCAGATACAGAGCTCAAAACATTGGTTATAAGGATGCTCAAGGAACTTAGTGAAACTTCATCAGAGAGCTAACAAACCTAAAGAGGGACAGAAACCATAAAAAACAACCAGTTAGAAATGAAGAATAATGATGAAAGGAGAGCTGATTCTGAGTTGTGAGCACATAATGCAATGCATAGATGATGTAATGTAGAGTTGTACCCATGGAAACTATATTGCAGACCAATGTCACCCCAATAAATTTAACAATAAAAAAAAAAAAAGAAAAGAAATGAAGAATAACTGAAATTCAGAGTGCAATGGATGGAATTACTAGCAGACTAGGAGGAGCAGAAGATTGAATCAGCAAATTGGAAGAAAAGCTATCAGAAAACATCCAGTCAAAACAGCAAAAACAAAAAAGAATTTAAAACATGAGGTTAGTTTAATGGGCATCTGGGACAACATCAAGTATAACAACATTCACATCATAGGGGTACCAGAAGGAGAAAAGAGGGAGCAGGGAATTGAGAACTTATTTGAAAAAATAATGAATGAAAACTTTTCTCACCTGGTGAAGGAAACAGACATATAAACCCAGGAAGCACACAGAATTCCAAACAAGATTAAGACCCAAATAGGCCCACACCAAGACACATTATAATTAAAATGGTCAAGATTATAGACAGAGAGAATCTTAAAAGCAGCAAGAGAAAAGCAACTAGTAACTTATAGGGGAGCTCCCATAAGACTGTCAGCTAATTTCTCAACAGAAACTTTGCAGGTCAAAAGGGAGTGGCAGAAAATATTTCATGTGATGAAAAGCAAGGACCTACAATAAAGATTACTCTACCTAGCTAGGCTATCATTCAAAATTGAAAGACAAAGAGCTTCCAAGACAAGGAAAAGCTTAAAGAGTTTATCACCACCAAACCAGTATTACAAGGAATGTTAGAGGATCACTTTAAGATGTGGGGAGGGGGAGAAAGCAAAATTATGAATAATAAAATGACAGTAGTTACATATCAACAATTACCTTCAATTTAAATGGATTAAAAGGTCCAATCAAAAGACATTGAAGGTATTGCACTCGGTGGAATGTTAAACAGAGCAAGACAGTGCAAGTTGACTTTGCTTATAGATGGCAAAATTATGAATAATAAAATAACAATAGTTACATACCAACAATCACCTTTAATTTAAATGGATTAAAAGCTCCAATGGAGGGTATTGCACTGAGTGGAGTGTCATACAGAGGAAGACAGTACAAGTTGACTTTGCTTATAGATGAAATCCAAAGAAGAAAATATACAAGTGGAACAGGCATGATTGATTCATAAATATAGAAGACATTTGGTTTGTTGCCAGATAGGAAGAGGGTTGAGGTAGGGGATGAAATAAGGGGAATGTATTGGGAAGTTCAGTTTTGTGGTTACAAAATAATAGTTGTGGGGACATAGGCTACAACACGAGAATATAGTCGATAATGTTGCAATAACTATGGGTGGCATCAGATGGGTGCTAGATTTGTTAAGGTGGGAGGGGTGGGTGAAAAGGGGGAAGAAATCAAGAAGTACAAACTCATAGTCACAAAATAGCCACAGGGATATAAAGTGCAGCATAGGGCATAGTCAATAACATTGTAATAACTATATATGGTTTCAGAGGGGAATGAGATGTATTGGAATAAGGATTTTGTAAGTTATATAAATGTCTCATCACTATGCAATACACCTGAAGCCAGTATAATATTGTATGTCAAATATAATTGAAAAATAAATAGGCAACAAATCATATGGAAATTCAAGGAGGAATTAATAGCTAAAACAATCTCAAAAAAGAAAAGTTGGAGGACTCACATTTTCTGATTTCAAAACTTACTACAAGGATATAGATGGTGTGATATTGGCATGAGGATGAATGTATAGGTAAATGAAATAAAACTGAGAGTCCAGAAATAAATACTTATGACATTTATGATCAATAGATTCTTGACAAGGATGCCAAAACAATTCAATGGGGAAAGTTCTCTTTTCATCAAATAATTCTGGGACACCTAGCTATCCAGATGTCAAAGAATGAAGTTGTGGCCCTACCCCACACCATATACAAAAACTAATTCAAAATAGATGGAATACCTACAAACTTTTAAAAGAAAACATAGGAGTATGGACATAAGGGTAAACACCCTTATGTTTAATGCTCTTGGATTAGGCAATGGATTCTTTTTTTTTTTTTTTTAAGATTTATTTATTATTTTTGACACACAGAGAGAGAGAGATAGAGAGTCAGAAACAGAGAAAAGGGGGAGGACCCAGAACAGTCTCCATAGTTGTATATCATTGATTTTTCCACATAGTTTCATTCCACAGGTGGGCGCGGGGCTGCACAGGGCAGGAACTGGGCTGGGGTCTCGCCCTGGTGAGAACTGAACTGGGGGCACTCCCCAGTTCAGCATATGGGTCCGCACGGACCAGGGCCGGGATTCGATCCTCGGTCCCCGGGGCTGCAAAGTGAGCGCTTAACCCACTGAGCCATCCCGGCTTCCCCCTGGATTCTTTTTTTTAATTGTTAAATTTATTAGGGTTACATTGGTTAATAAAAATTACATAGGTTCCAGGTGTACAACTCTACAGTACTTTGTCGATGTGTTACAATTTGTGTTCACCACCCAGTGTCAGGGATGCTTAACTAGGCAACAAAAGAAAGCCAACCTTATATTTAGGAGTGCCAACCAAAAGCCTATGGGATTTACCAGGATTCTTTCCTCTTTGGAAGAAAGTGTCAACCAGAAATAAATGAGCCCTCACAAGGTCTGAAGCTCAACTGCGAATCATCTAATATCTGATTATAATTAAAGGTGATCTGCCAGAAACAAAAGTAAATCCTCTCAGGAGTAAAATATCAGAATCATGTATGATCTCTACAATTTATCATACACTATGTGCAGCGTGCCATAAAAAATAATTAGGCATGCAAGAAGATAAGATTTGTGCAAAAATATAAGAGAAAAAACAAAGACATATTCATGAAAGATCTTGACTCTAGAGGCAAACCACACAGATTTTAAAATAATTATATTAACAATGAAAAGAAATTATATATCAAGGTGGAAAAAATTTGGCAGAGAACTGAAACCTATCAAAATTAAATTGAAATTCTGAAACTGAAAACTCTTTTTCTCTTGAAAGACCATGAGTTCTATTTTTTTTTTTTTGTGGGGGGAGGTGTCACTCAAACTGTTACGGGAGGTACCAGAGATGATCCCTTTGTGGTTACCAAACAGTTACCAGATCAAACCGAGTCTGGGCTTGTGCTGCCTGCGCTGTTCAGCCAATAGACTGACACAGGAGTTGGGTCATGGAATAAGCGTTTATTGTCAGAGCAGCTGTGACCTGAGAAGGCAGCGGGTTTCCATTCTCAAAGACGGCCTACCTCCTCCAGCCGTGCCACCAGGGCCCGGCACCAGAGCCACTGTTGTGCCTCCTGGGCTGAGCCGGACGCAAACCAAACCTTCATGTTCCAAGCACCACTCTTTTCTGCCGTGACCCAAGTGCTGCTGTCCCTTGCGTCCACCCATCTGTTTTAGGCCCCTGCCTGGAAGGCAGAAGGAGGGTCCTTCTTTCCCTGTCAATTGCGGCCTATGACCAGCAATTCGCCTCGTGAATACTAGCTTGCAGTGCTTTGTCAAATATGCAGTTAATAGCGCCAGTTAAGCCTATGCTTCTCAGCCCCTAGAGCCTCCCACCTGAGAGGAGGGAGATTCAGCAGGTGTCTTGATTTATGGCTGCCCTGGGCAGCCTCCTCCTTCTACGGCCCCTTCCTTCTTCACCCTGTCACAAATTGGGTTAGTTCTGAACACTGTTCAGTTTCTCAGCCTGTCAATCACTGCTTTTGGAATTGTCCCTTGCCTCTAGAGAAGCCCCAAGTGCTAGGCTTAAAATCCCTTGTTTATTTTATTCTTATCATGTTGTAAGTTTTTATAATCTTTTTTTGACAGAGACAGAGCAAGGCAGAGACAAGGAGAGACAGAGAGAAGTGGGAGGGCCCAGAGCAGTCTCCATAGTTACATGTCATCAGTGTTTGGCATGATTCATTCCACAAAGGTGGGAGGGGGGCCACGCAGGGCGGGAACTGGGCTGGGGGCCTCCCAAATGGGAGGTACACCCCATTGAGCCAAGGGCCTAACCGGGGAGCGAGAACCAAACTGGGGGCCTCCCGCATGGGAAGTGTACCCCAGTTCAGCATATGGTTAACATGAGCCAGGGCCATGATTTGGTCCTTGGTCCCCCGGGGCTGCAAAGTGAGCGCTTAACCCATTAAGCCATCCGGCTTCCCCTACAATCTTACAGCTTTCTTATGCTTTTAAACAAATTCTCAGAGTGTATTTTGTTTAGATTGTATGATTGTTTATAGAGATAGACTTGGGCTGAAATAGTCTAGTCTGCCATTGCAGAAACAGAACCCACCAGAGTTTTTCAAGATGTTCTTTTGGGCTTAATTTATGATGCCAAGTAAGATTGTAGTCTCAGAAGTTAAATATGACATTTCTTATTTTTACAGAAAAAAGATGGAAGTACTTACCAACCAGAACCTGAATGACCACATCCAGGTTCTTTAGACCCAGAAAAATCACAGGCTTTCTTTTATACACAAAATCTAAGATCACCTTTGAGAATTGCCTATGGTCAGCAGGGGAGAAGCTGATCTTTTGATAGTTATGTAGGGATGATTGCATGATACTCAGGGGAAGTGAAGGGAACCTAGTAGTCCTATGTAAGGAAAATTTTCAAAAAGTATTCATAAGAGATAGAGCATATGTTGACATAAGAAATGTCCAAACTTGTAGGAAATTTTTATGAGTTTATTTGAGCCGAACAGATGACATGCCAGGGAGCAAGATCTCAAATGCTCTGGAAAATAAGTTTTGTAGCTTCTTTTATGCATTTGCAATTAAGGAGGGAAGGTAAGGAGAATTATGTGGAGGCGGGAGAAAGGAAGGCTGGGAACAGATCACAGGACTGTTAACAAGATTATGTGTGGTTAAGAATGAAGGGTTTGCAGACAAACAGACCTAGGTTGGAATCCCACTTTCTATAATACTTTCTCATCTGTCAGGATGAAATGAAATGAGGCACGCAAAGGGCTTGGCATAGTTCCTGCCATATGGCAAATGCTCAGTAAAGGTTACCTGCTATCATTGTGGTTATTTTGTGAGAATGATGGTGGTAACATACGGGACCTGCTTATTTGTTTTTGCCCATTCTGAGATTGAGTAAGTGTTTATTACAGTCAGATTAGTCTTCCAACTCCAAGCACTGGAGGGTATTGTAATGTAAGATCTGAAGCAGGCATGCCCAACCTGTGGCCCAGGATGGCTTTGAATGCAGCCCAACACAGATTCATAAAACATTATGAGGGTTTTTTTGCGGCCCCCCCACCCCTTCTTCTTTTTTAAGCCCATCAGCTATTGTTAGTGTTAGTGTATGTTATGTGTGGCCCAAGACAATTCTTCCAATGTGGTTCAGGGAAGCCAAAATGTTGGACTCTGCTGGTCTGGAGAGATAGAAAAAGGATTTCTGGAGAATTTCTGAATTTAGGCTCTAGAATGAGAATTATATGTAGTTTATTCTACCTTGACTCGAGCATAAATATACAGTTAACTATAAATGACCTAGAAAGCGTTCTAATGAAAATATCCGCTGGTTCCTCATGAAGGAACTAATGAGCACCCTTACTAGAGAACTTGGGGGATATGTTTGTTTGGGCCTGATCTGGAGTCCTTTTACTAGATTTTAAAGATTCCACTCTGTACCTTTTGATGCTTTTTTCCTACAACACTTGAGCTGGAATCTTACTTTCTCATATGTCAGAAACCTTAGTTTCTCACATGTCAGGACATTTCTTAGGTCAGGACGCACAATCATCTCCTGGTCTCCTGGGGCCAAACTGCTTTGATGAGCAAGGTATAGCAGGAACCTGGTAAATGCTCACCTTCCCAGAAGGGCGTGGGCATCAGGTGATTTGCCATTTACCCTTCCTGCCTTGGGAGTGGGAGAACAGACAAAACCTGAAGCTGCACTCAGGAGATGGCAGAAAAGCCGAGAGGAGGAAATGAGCTAGTGTAAAGGAAGTTGTAGGGTGCAGTGTTTGGCTGGTTACATAGAAAATCCTGAACTTCTCTCTCAATTATTTTCTCCTGTCTTCCTTGACATTATATTGCTTTTCTTTTTTCTAACTTCTTGATTTCAATTCTCAGTATATTTGAGGCAGAGTGTGTTGGAAATGAAAGAGATGAAAGGAAATGACTTTCTCTGAATAATGTTTTGGCTGTATCTTATAGTCTTTAATATGAGGTGTTTTCATTATCATTATTTGCCAGATATTTTGTATATTAGGTAGTGCTATTTCAGCAGCAAATAACAAAAAGCCCTAACTCAAGTGCCTTAAGGAGTTATTATTTCCCATAACAAGAAGTTTGAGGTAAGAGTGTCAGGGCCTGTTTAGTTAGCAGTTTGAGTAGCTTTAAGCACCCATGTTCCTGACTGTTCTGTTTTGCCATCTTCAGAATATGGGGCTTGTCCTTAGGCTATTTCCTTCAGGGTGGTAAGATGTAGGCACAGGTGTCACATGTCCATGACAATTTCCAGATGCAGAAGAGGGACTGTTTGTTTTTAGCATTGAAGTGAGTGAGCCTTTCCCAGAAGACTCTCCTGCAGTGTTCATTTGCTGGATTGTTTTATTGTCCTTCCTGAAGCTCAGGACTGACTTAGACCAATCGTGATTCACCTCCTGCAAGTGCTAGTGGAGCTCACCTCACCTGAAGCAGATGGCTGCCTAGAGAAGAGGGGCTATCAGAACAAAATCAGGGTAAAGGTTGAAGTAAGGAAAGGAAGACAACAGGCATAGAAAATGCAACTAGCAGTGAACGCTATTTTCTGCAATTGTGGTTTTGATTTCTTTAATGTAAAGCTTGTTTAGGGTATAGGCTAAAGTGTAAAAAATTTTAAATGGTCAGAGAGTTTGTTTTATTTCTACTTTAATTTTAAATTATGGATAATAATATGTTTGAAGCTTTTACTTTTTAGAATATTTGAGTTTTCTCTTGCCTAATATACAGAGAATTTTTGCATTTCATGGCCACCTGAGAATAAAGTGCAGTTTCTGTTCATAGGTTGATACTGTTAATTATGACATTCAGATTTTGTATATATTTTTCTTTTATTAACTTGATCTTCTGCACTTTGTATTTTGGAATAATTTTAGATATTCAGAAAAGTTTGCAAGCATAGTACAGATAGTTTTCGTATTCCCTTCACCTAGTTTCCCTAAAGTTAGTCAACAATGTAGCATATTTATAAAAACTAAGAATTAACATTGATACAGTTCTATTATCTGAACTATAGACTTTGTTCATTTTTACCAGTTTTTCTAGTAATGTTTAACTTGAGCTTTAAAGACTAAAGTGTATTAAAATGTCTCCTAGGACTCTTTCTCTTTGTATTTTCAGCAATTTTTGGCTTCAAAAATTTTTTATTTTAACTTTGTATCATTTACCATGCATAGTTTCAAGATGATTTTATGTTAATATGGATCTTACCCTTCATCACTATGATGTGATCTTTTTAATTGAATTTAATGATCTTTCTTTGAATTCAGCATTTTCTGAGGGAGATAAACCCTGACTTTTTCTTTAAAGTTGCCTAGGGTTCCTTTTCCCATCTGTTTACTTTCAGCTTTATGAGGAACTTTGAGTGTGTATCAGTCAGGGCCCTGGCAGGAAACAGAGGCCATGCTCAAATAGAATAACTTCATGAGAAGTTAAAGGAACTGTTTGCAGAGGTGTGAGAGTGTGGAGAAACCACTAGGAAAGGGTAGCAGTTCCCTTGGGCTTAGCAATGGGGCACCATTCCCACCTCTGAGTCAGCTACTACCGTAGGACCTGAGAGGAAGGGGCTGCCTGGCAGGAGCTGTGGCCTCTGGTGGTGGGAAGCAGCCAGTCATGGGGCCTCTGCATGAAGGAACCAAAGAACTAAGTGCCCTAACCTCACCCTCCTCCCTTTCTCAGAGCTCCTGTGGGTGCTTCCTGAACCAAACCCAACTGGAAGCCACGGGGCCAGGCAACACGGTGATGCATTGGTGTGACTCGCCCTCTTGGCTCAGTGGAGAACAGCAGAGAGTGGATTGGAGAGCAAATGAAA
>PVKE010034309.1:0-17461 GCA_004027555.1 Craseonycteris thonglongyai | reverse complement strand
GGGGCTGCACAGGGCAGGAACTGGGCCAGGGTCTCACCCCAGTGAGAACCGAACTGGGGCACTCCCCAGTTCAGCATATGGGTCCGCATGTTCTGGGGCCAGGATTTGATCCTCAGTCCCTGGGGCTGCAAAGTGAGTGCTTACCCCACTGAGCTATCCCGGCTTCCCTAATTTTTTAAGAATTGAAAAGTATCCATACTATTCACCTGCTACTGATTACGAAATTCCTAAATGGTAAGGTTCTTACCAAATCAAACTCTGAAGCATCTAACCTTTAAGATACTTCATTCGGGGGGGGGGGGGAGAGATTGTAATTTAGAAATAAGAGTACCAGTAAGTAGTAAATTATGTGCAAGTCACCCCAGCACAGTGCATTTCAATCATTTCAGTATTTTTATCTCTCTAAAAAAATAGGGGGAGGGGTCAGAAATGAGATATGAAAAGCTATTAATTGAACCATTCACATGATGAATAGCTGTTGTTGTCAAATTGTTCTTTCAATGGAAATAATAAACTGATTTATTTATAACTGCTAATTATGATAATATACCTTTATTTTATATCCTTTCCAGTATATTATAGATATTTCATAACTGTCTTATTTCTTACCTGATCTATTAAATAAAATTATATGCCCCAAAACCTCTTTTTTCCCAGGTTTTTTCTTAACTTCCTTTGGCTTAGGGTATAATTAAAATGAGTTAACTGACTTGATTCTTTTGTCTTGTTTTCTCTTTAAATTTTCTGCCTTTTCCCCTGGAATAATTGATCCATGCCTTAAATTTATGCAATTGTAGACTGAAATCTGAATTTTAAGTAAATACAGAATACATTTATATAGTCACTGTAAAGTGAATCTTCTCAGCACTTATTAGGTCAAGTTTACCTTGTTTCTTTTCTGAGATAGAGGGAAACACAGCAGGTAAAGGAAGATAATGGAGGCTGATCTGAATTTCAAAGAGAAGGAATTTTTGGTCTTAAGAATCAAGGCATGAAGACTTGCTTCATCCCATTTTTTAATTTCTTAAGAGCAAAGAGGAATATTTCCCTTCAACATTTTATCTCTAATCCTGATCCAGGGCTGCGCAGGGCAGGAACGGGGCCGGGAGCCTCCCGCATAGGTCCCAACAAGAACTGAACTGGGGGCACTCCCCAGTTCAGCATGTGGGTTTGCATGGGCCAGGGCCGGGATTCGATCCTCAGTCCCCGGGGCTTCAAAGCAAGCGCTTAACCCGCTGAGCCATCCCAGCTTTCCCAGGAGATATTTTTTAAAACTTATGGACATATATATACACACTCACACATACCACTTCTTCTCTCATACCCTGTTCTTCAGATATAAAGATCACTAAACAAAGCAGAACATACATATCAAGATATTTTCCACTAGTAGAAACATATTCTTAGGTTCTGGAGTAAGACAAAAATTACATTTTCAAAAGAGCTAATGTGTTAAAAATAAAGTTCTAAACAATATTTTCAAAAAGCATTTTCTTGATGAAAACCAAAAGTCTACAGTAAAGTGGCTCTTAACTTTTTTCAAATATTATATTTTACCTTGTATAATTAACACTTAGAGTGAGCCTAATTATAGCTTGTAGATCATAAGCCATTACGACTACGTTCCAAACATTCATTCCTCAACTTCCTTGACAGCTTAAACCTCTCTTCTGAGCTGCCCACCTACCCCTCCAATATCAACCCCAAACTGAAAAGAGGCAGTATTTTTTCAAGCACATTCAAGTTTATTCATATAAACATATCTTCAACATATTTTCATGATATTACTTAAAGTGTCTCCTCCAAGTTACATTCAGAGAATTGGGTTAATTTAATATGTGAGTTAAGTTCTGAAACTTAAAAGGTAGTTTTTAAGAATAATATAATAAAATATGAAATAAATATAAACAAAATCTCTAAAATTGATATTTAAAATAAATGTATTTTTTATATTTTATCCAAAATTTAACCATGATTAACTTCAGTCATAGTCCATAAAAATGCATGTGAAAGGAAAATAAAGTATTTCATCCATAACAATTTATGAACTCATTCATATACAGCATTTCATGTATATTTATCTGGTTGGACTTTAGTCCAACTGCCAGATTTGTGAAGCATGCAATAATGACAACTTTAAAATATAATAATTTTCACTTTGCATGCAAATCCCATCTTTACTTTAATATTCTAGTGCCCCATTACTTCTTCAAGTCAGAGAAAAGAGATCAGACACAAGAAAAATAACATAAAAAATACATATATCAAAATATTGCATTATGTTCCAAATTATTACATAATTTCCATTTCACAAATTTTCTTTGAAAATTAGAGAAAAATTAAATGGATCAACATACTAACTATATATCTATAACCAACACATTTAATAAGTTAAAATTTTGGAATATAATGTCTCTACAGTCAGTTTTAAATTCTGCACAAAGTTGTGAATCACATTTCAGTTGTTTAGTGTATAACCACTATAAGAACAATGATGCCTTATTCATAGAATAAAATGGATTTGCAAGCCTATGTAACATAAAAATACAAGTAAAAATCTTTTTTAAGAGAATTATTAAGACTAGTTCATACAAATTATATCTATTCTAGAACGTCTATAGACTTTTTTTCTTGTTTTTCTTCACAACATTGAATTTTATTATAAGTATGGATGCAATTGAAATGACAATTACTGCCAGCACATACATAAAGTGGATAACAAATATTGGATTAAGCATTCTTAATTTTTTTCTAATTCTAAATTTTTTTTTTTTTAAGATTTATTTTTATTGTTTTTGACAGAGAGAGAGTGAGAGATACAGAGACAGAGAGAAGCGGGAGGCCCAGTTGCACATAACTGGTTTTTCCACATAATTTTATTCCACAGGTGGGCGGGGCTGCACAGGGCAGGAACTGGGCCAGGGTCTCGCCCCAGTGAGAACTGAACTGGGGGCACTCCCCAGTTCAGCATGTGGGTCCACGCGGGCAGGGGCCAGGATTTGATCCTTGGTCCCCAGGGCTGCAAAGTGAACGCTTAGCCCACTGAGCCATCCCAGCTTCCCCTAATTCTAAATATTTTAAGATGTAACACACTATTAGTAATTTATCACAGCTGTGACTCTCAGTAGTGGAAGGTGTACAGCAGAGGCTGTCATAAACAGAAATGTAACCTCTTCTTGGCTTTTCTCTGCTAAGAATCAACCCTGAAGAATGTTCTTCAATTACCTCCTTTTAAAAATATCTCAGACCTTGATTCAGGTCTGAAACTGTCTTGCAGAACATAACGCAGCTTTGTGCCAACCCTAATCAAACTGATGCCAAAGAGAGAAGGGAGTCTGGAGAAATTTGAATGTGGATATCCCAGAAATCAGATTATATATCACAGAAGCCTATAATAATTCTAGTAGGAGGATTCTGTGTCTATCAGTTCAAAACCTCCATAGTTCTCTCACACAAAGCCCAGGCCACATCTCTGGGAACTACTTTGGTCCATACATGCTATAAACTCCATCTCTGGTGTAATAGTTGATTAACTAGTTGATTAACATAATAGTTGATTATGGCAAAACCACCTATTAAGGCTTCACCCAAAGGCTTCCTGGAAACAATTAATGTGACAACAGTGTAAATGACACAGTTGTGATAACCCACGAAAATGACCACCAGGGAAAGAAGTATGTGTAAATGTCACCATTCTCAGTCACAAATTTACACCCATACTTATAAAGAATTCTATTGATATGGGTCAAATGAAGGAGCCAATGTGCCCAGTGTCCAGCCTTAGTGAATCAGCCTGGAATTTGCATCTGCTAGACATCAATTACCCTGACACCTGTGGTCTAGGTTGTTGATTGTGGCCAACTATTCTTTCCTGGGCCTCTCCTGGGCAGATAACGCCCCAGGAGTCTGCTTTTGGGTCAATGCTTTCAAATTCATTAGCTGAATCTGTCTCTCCTTATCTAGTGGTCATTAGTATATTGAATAATACCCCAGTGAGGCATCCAGAATGTCCCAACCAAAGAAGTCAACACTGATCTCCAGTCCCCTTTTCACCTTTTCTTTTTAGCCTAGTAAGGAAGAGAGCTCCCTGTTCCACACCCCCACAATCAGCTGGGACCTGGACCACACTGAACAAGCAGTGAACACAGAAGAGACCTTCAGCCTCTCAGATTCCTATAGACTCGAGATTTGAAAAGTAGGCAGGCAGCTAGGATAGGGACATGCCATACACAGATTCACCTTCCATCTAAGCTTCATCATGCCATCATTATAATATCATACATATGCCTGGAAGTTCATTAATATGATTATATCAGACTGAACTCTGGTAAGGAACTTACACAGGTGAATAAAGGTGATGTCATGGCCCATATCAATCAAAAGGCCTCATGCCCAGAAAGGTGTAACCCCTTCTAAGAAAAAAAGATAAAACCACCCAGACCCCCATAATCAATGACTTTTGAACCACTTCTTCCTGCTCAAGGCCCACTTCCATCTCTTGAAAGTGTACTGTTACTTTTAATAAACTTTTCTTTCATCTTTATACTTTGGTGTCTCACTCGTCTTTGTTCAAGATGACAAGAACCTGGACACAGCCCCAAGGAGGGCCCCATTCTTATGGTAAGACTATGATAAGAAGCATTAAAGAGGGTGTGGAAGAAGAAAAACTAGATCTTTAGTCTTTTAATCAAGAGTTTTGTAATAACATTCCATTTGATACTTCCTGGTCAAAATATTCAAATAAACACCTATAGAGTAAAATGAGCAGTTTAATCCTTTTTGCTTGCTCCTTCAGATTATTTTTTTAAGATTTATTTTATTGTTTGAGAGAAGGTGAGAGACAGAGAGACAGAGAGAAGGGGGAAGGCCCAGAGTAGTCTCCATAGCTGTACATCATCAGTTATGACAGTTCCATTCCACACAGGTTGATGTGGGGCTGTGTGGAGCAGAAACCAAACTGGGTTGCGCTGCAGTTCAACACATGAGTCTGCGTGGCCTGGGCCAGGCCAATGCTCAACCTTCTGAGCTATACTGGCATCTCCTTCTTTAGATTATTTTTAACTTATATTTCTGCTTAGTATTTATATTCTTTGTAGGTATTTGAAAAAAAAACTTTTTAATAGTTACGTTTTTCCTCTTTTCTCCTAGCATGCTAAAGAACAATGTACCAATCAGACTCAATGAATCAACTATTCCCTAGGTATAACTCCTGGAGTTGTATTAACTCCATTTGCTGCTGTGGCTTAATAATTTACTATAAATGTATTAAATTATAGTACTTGAATATGCACCAAAAAATAATACTTTTCCCCAAAGCAGATGAATCATGAACCTGAAATACATAATGTACCTTATAAAGGTTCTTATAATTTTTCCAAGGAGTAATTTATCCACATGATAGAATACATACTGTTTCATTTGAGTGGTAATCTTCCATAAAGATGAAAAGCATTTCAATGCTTTTGAAATGTTACTCTTAAAAATAAAATAAATATTCAAAGTAGATAAGCACAAAAGCTTCTCTGACAATGTCTCCTTCAGAAAGCAGGAAGTCTAGGGACCAACAGTAGTAATGAGTTTGGCTTCCTTCCCTGAATTTTTTTAGATGGGCTATTCCCGTATGTAGATCCTTTTCCTTATACTCTCAAAAATAGCTCAAATGTTTATGAGGAAATTCAGTTGGACGTGAGAGTCTTAGAGAAAGCGATATTAAAATTTATGTAAAGGAAACAGTCAACATCATGGAAAAACTCAGTATTATTTGGTAGACAGTTCAAATAAATCTACCTAATCATTTGGAAGTCAATGTGATAAATTAACATATATAATATGTTTTATGGTCTTTTTTTAACTACTAATGTAGATTTATGAGACAATTTTTTTAAAAAACTGCAAATAACTATGATTTATTTATATGGGCTGCCCAAAATGTATCCAGTCATGCAACTGTTCTCACTATTTTGACAATGGCTGGGTTTTTTCTGGACAGCCCTCACACATGCACGCAACCACACATTTTTGAGTTTATTAGATACCCAGTGTGCCTCTGGATTTATTCATCCACCAATACCTATTTATTGAAAACTTACTATATTCAAGATAAGGCTAGAGATTAAATTAGATATAGATGATGGTCTATAAAAAGGCTTAAAACACAACTCATGTAAAAATTCAGAATTAATAACACAAAAAGTTAATTACCAATAGTGGGAAACAATGATGATAAAACTTCAGTCAGGCTACTGTAGAATGAACAACAGTAAAAAGTAAAATGATTCATGTGACCTTCATTAAGGTCACTTCACTTTTGGGGCTTCTGGTTCTTCACCTGAAAAATGAGGGAAATTCAACCATGTGACCTTCCAACTTCTTTCCAGCTTCAACAGTGGATAAAACTATACTCCATAAGCTTGATATAAACCAGAAGGTGCAAACTTCATTCTTCACTTGTAACAGCTTCACTGATGAACAACAATGTCAGATAAAATGAATTCCACCTCCCTTTTTCTTTCCTGATTCCAACAGGATGAAGGTTACCAATTAGCAATAAAATAGCACTGAGAAGTTGTGACTCACAAAAAGACAGAACTACATCCAAAACCATGATTCTATGATAGAATTATTGTTTCTACACACTAATATTTTGAAAACAGTTAATGAAAACAAACAATGAAAAGGTAGACAAGTGGAACTTCAGTGAAAACAACTAGGTAACAGAAGTGTATAGCTATTTTCTCATTTTAACTTTTAAGAAAATAAATGTCTAGTGATAATTAATTCAGAACTTTTTTAATGTGCAAATTCAATTATGGAGCCAAGGCAACCACAGGATAAAAGGTAAAGGTTTATCATTAATTTGAAAATGTCTTGGTTTGAAAAAAATTTGGTAAGTAAAATCAAGGTTAAATGAAGTATTATGAAGCTGTGCAATTAGATTAATAATGAGGTGCCTCAGGGATCAGTGCTAGCACAGGTGTTCAATACATTTATTAATGAATTACAAGAGTAGTGAATAATATGGAAGCACATTTGGATGACTTCAAAGCTATTTATAGCAATCAAAATGGGTGAATGACTGCTTTACTTGACCCATTAAAGAGCAATTATTTAACATGTTATAGCAAATAATCCACAAGGGCCAATTAATGTGAAATGGGTAGAATTACCCAAGTTTTCTTAATATGCTAATAACTATTGAAATAGTTATTGCCTTTCAGGCGAGAGTGAGCAGATAGAAGACATCTGTCCAATAAAAAGCTCTTCATGAAAAAAAAAAAACTCCTCAAAGGTAGAATAAAGAATACTGCAGGGGAAACCTGGATGGCTCAGTGGGTTAAGTGCTCACTTTGCAGCCCTGGGGACTGAGGATCGAATCCCGGCCCCGGCCCGTGTGGACCCATATGCTGAACTGGGGAGCGCCCTCAATTCAGTTCTCACTGGGGTGAGACCCTGGCCCAATTCCTGCCCTGTGCAGCCCCATGCCCACCTGTGGAATGGAACTATGTGGAAAAACCAATGATGTGCAACTATGGAGGCTGTTCTGGGCCCTCCCCCTTCTCTCTCTCTCTCTCTCTCTCTCTCTCTCTCTCTCTCTCTCTCTCTCTCTCTCTCTCTCTCTCTCTCTTTCTCGCTCGCTCTCTCTTTCGAAAACAATAAAAATAAATCTTTTTCAAAAAATACTTCAAGAGAATGGTTATCTAAATCAGGGGTCTCCAAACTACGGCCCGTGGGAGGCCCTCTCATCCTGCCCATGGAGACCTTTTTATCTGAAAAAAATAATATTAAATAAATAATTAAAAACAACATCTATGTTTTGATTCTTTTTTATTTGGACCTCGAATGTGTAGTTGGCCCCCAAACTGCTGTTTGATAGTTAATGCGGCCCGGGCTGAAAAGTTTGGAGACCCCTGATATAAATCAATAAGTATTGATGAAAATTTTTTCACACCCAGAGGCTTGCTCTATTAAATAGCATTATTGGGATAGGGTGCGGTTTCCCCAAAATCTACCATGGGATTATATGGTGTCTTATCTAGTTATTTTCTAAACAGTTTCCCATTACTGTCCATTCGTCTTTAACACCTATTCACTGGAGTTCTCAGATACCTCTGAGGAGAAAATGAATTTTACAAAGGCACATTTTCTCACCTCTGATTTGCCCTGTTCTAAAAGATTTCACTAACATTCATTCCATGTGTTAATCTTCCCAAATTGAAGAGCTCAGATCCCATTTTTCATTAGAAAAATTATATTTCCTTTTCGCAAGAAAACACAAAACTATTTACTAACAGAATGAATTATATTATATTCTCCCTTTGCCCTGAGGTATTTTAATTATTGTACACAACAAAAATCCTAAATGTAACATAGTTTCAGTTATAATTCAGTCATTCAAAAAGATTTTCTGGGGAAGCCAGGATGGCTTTGCAACCCCAGGGACCAAGGATCAAATCCCAGCCCATGGGGACCCATATGCTGAACTGGGAATGGGCCTCCCACATAGGAGGTCCCCAGTTTGTTTCTTGCCCCCCGCCCCGTTCGGCCCCTTGCTCGAGGGGGCATGCCTCCCATGCAGGAGGCCCCCAACCCAGCTCCCACCCTGCGCAGTTCCTGCCCACCTGTGTGGAATGAAACCATGTTGAAAACTGATAATGTACAACTATGGAGACTGCTCTGGACCCTCCCCCTTCTGTCTCTGTCAAAAACAATAAATCTTTAAAAAAAAAAACAGTTTCTCTAGGAATATGTACTAATGTTTGAAAGCCAAGGAACTATTAATATTTTCTGCTACCACTTATCCTTTCTACCAGAAGGACACTCTGTTGACCATAGTATTAACTCTGTCATTGAAAACGTTAACTTAGATACTTCTCCAAATTTCAAACAAAAATAAAAGAATTCTAGCCTGTTTGGGACCAAGCCCTTAGGCCAATATAATCAGAGTAAAGCCAAATACTAATGAAAACATCAAACTGTTTCTGATTTAGCTCTACAAAATAACCCAACAGTATATCTACTGACAGTATGAAGATATGCGTGAAACACTGATAGTGAGATTTTTTTTTGAAGATTTGGTCAAGCGTCTCTGCTCTCCATACATGTTCAACTGGAAATTTCACATGTGAACATCTAAAATAATACAACTACAGCCTCCTAAGACTTCATTAATCTCTCACACTCTCAGTGTTCAATGAGGCCTTAGATTTTACATATTGCTTGAACTATAAATTTTCTCATCACCCTCTAATATGTCACCACCAGAGATTTAAAAAACCAACTCACTAATAATGCCAAAGGCATCTTTAAAAGGGAAACTTTAGGTAGTTAAGTAAACTACAAATCTTTGTTAGAGCCTCAAAATATTTGTTAATGAGATTTACTAGAAGGTTCAGAACTGTCTATCTGAAATATAAAATTCACAATTTGTAGAACAATTTACATATAAGAGGTTTCACAGTTCTGTTTATTTTTCTTTCTATATTTTTAGGAGGCGTGAGTTATTTTGCAATGTGATTTAAGTATAATTTTAGTAAGAGTAAACAGGAGCGAATGAGAATTCATTAGCAGGTAGTCAAGTATAAATAATCTACCAATCATTTGGTATTTTTAAGCATCAGAAAATTTAATTCTCTCTCTAATGGAGGTAACTCATATGTTAAGGTATGCAGTACACCATATTTTTTGTAAGTAATATTTAGAATATTTCTTGATTATAAAATACAAAAGTATTTCCCCCTTTTGGGTTCCTAGGCACAGAGTAATGATGTCCCAAATGTCTATCTGGGCACTTAAAACAACTAAATAGTGTTACTGAAGAAATATTTCACATTTTTGCTAAACAAAATTCAGGCTTAAAACTATAGAAAATGGATTCAAAGTTTTGTACTGATTAACACAGAGAAAGCAGATCTGTTTTGCTTAAAACTGAGGTCATAATGATTAAATAAATTTAATGGCCTTTCACTGAATTCTATCTTTTGAGTGTCAACCAATTACTATGAATTGTTTTTTCTTACCTGCATAATTCATTGTGCATTATGTTTCTATTCTTAGACAAGTAAACAACTCAAGTTAGGTTAATCAAATATTTCTCTCACCCTATATTACAATGGAAAGAAATCAACTTATCCAGACCATACAGTATTAGACTCTACAAGCTCACTCTGGTGAAGCAAGGTATACATATTGATTTTAATATACACATAGACTTTTCAGAGTCAAACAGCAAGTTAAGAGAAAGACGAGTACCCCAAATATATATTAATACTCTCTTCGGCCCCATGGCTTCTGGATCTTGAAATACTCTGTACTTCACAGAAAGTTATGTAGCATTTGAAAACCCTCTGAAACTGAAAGTAATTCTGATGCCCAAATGGAGCAGTCAAAAAAATTAAGCACTATCCAGAAAACACAGGACTTGAGACTTCAGGACACCTGCCTGTATGACAACGAAAATTACAAAAGAGATAAAAGAACCAAAAGATTCTACCTACTGCATATATTTCATTTATTGCTTATTCTCTTGATAAATATGATAGAAATGTACAAGCTGATGAGATTCCCTTACTATATAAAAAAAAAAAGTTATCCTTATTTTATAATGCATATCATAAGTCATTCCTGAACAACTACATTTTAGTTGTTATTCAACTATAAAAGAACAAACAGATGTTAGGGGCATTGAGTGACAATATTATACCCTTAAGATACAAATGAAACATACTGATTGCAGGTAGCAACTAGATTTCGAATAGAAACTGGTGGGATGCTGGGATAGCTCAGCAGGTTGAGGGCTTGCCTTGCAAAGGCAAAGACCAGGGATCATATCCTGGCCCCAGCCCATGCAAACCCACAGGCTGAACTGCAGCACAACTGGTAACCACTGAGCTCTGTGGTGAAGGTTCTCAGCTTCCATGAAGGAGGCCTCCAGTTTGGTACTCATCCCATGCAGTCCCACATCCACCCGTGTGGAATGAAACTATGTCACAACTAGTAATGTACAACTATGGAGACTGCTCTGGGCCCTCCCCCTTTCTCTCCCTCTCTCCCCTTTCAAACAATAAAATTAATCTCAAATAGGAACTAGTGTTTTAAATATTTAAGATTTTTTTTTTCATTTTCATTTTTAGAAAGAATTTTTTTCAAGGCATCTGTCATTAATGTATATCTTTCATTTTTACTACACCAATAATAATTCTGAGCAAGATTTCAAAAACTATACAAAATCAATTCCTTGAATGCCTTTAATCTTCCTTTCTTCTCAATTTCTTAAAATAATAATAGTTCATCAGAACACTGCCAGTTGACCCATTCTGCCATAAAGCTACATCTTCCACATGGCAGGCTTTTTTTTTTAACAAACCAATAAAATTCTGGCCAGTCTTGTCAAAAGTGCTTGAGTGTAGGCACTGTTACAGTTACCTGCTTTCTAAGGGGTACGAAAAAAGGACAATGGCTGGGATTTTTTTCCAGACAGCCCTCATATACTCTTTTTAGAAGGTATATACCATTCAGATAGGAAAATGTTTGTTTGTTTGTTTGTTTGTTTGTTTGTTTGTTTGTTTTTACCCTGTCTTATGCAATATACGAGGCTCACCTGCATGTGCAGGCTGGATTGAGGGAAGGCTCAATCAAGGAACAATGGCTTCTGCCAGCACTTCTGAGAAAACTGCCCCTCTACCCTCTGCCCTGAAACCAGACAATTCAGTATCTCTTCATATGCCCCCAGTGCCTTTCAAGCTGCTGCCCTAGCACTGGAGCTAAAAGCAAATTGGTCTGTCAACAAGTCAGTCCAGGCATGGGCCCTTTAAGAAGAGTGTCTAGGACTGAAGCCACTCACTCAGCCACAATTCTGCTGGTTTTCCCAGGCAGATGTTATGGGAACTTCTCTTTTTGGCACTGGAACTCTGGTGTGGAGTTCTGTATGTGTTCTTTCCTGCTATGGACTTTCTTAAAATCTCTCAAAGTTTCATAAACCCCAAACAAGCAGCATTCGGTCTTGGCATAACCATACACCTCTTGCTAAGCAGTCGCAAGACTAGTGTTAGCAGCAGCCAGCCTAGGTTTGCAGCTTAGCCTCTCCCAGGCACCTTCAAGCCCAGCACAAATGGTAACCATCTACAGATTACTTTGTAGATAATACCAAGTGGCCATCCATGGGTAGGGCTCAGGCAGCAGCTGACTTTGACCTGGAACAGAGCCTTCCTAAGATGCCTCAGAAACAACACACCTGATAGCCAGCTTCAGACCACATGATAGCACCGCCCAACCACCTACACAAAAGGCATACCCAAAGGGCACGTTGAGCAAGAACCAGAGCCCTGCTAAAGCAAGTCCTGCTATAGAGCAGCCCTTGCACAACAGCACCTCCACTGTAGTCACAGCTGGTCCTTGTAGCCAATCAGCCTGAGGGTTAATCCCTCTCACTAACATGCAAACAGCAACCAGGCTCAATTACAAAAGGAGGACACCTACAACCCACACAAGAAACACACTTGCAATACCCAGCTCAGGTAACCAGAGAGACTGAGCCACTGGGCCCCACAGGACACCTGCTGGATAAGACCACTCTAACTAAGACTGGGAGCTCTTAGCTTAGCATTTCTACCTAATCCAAAGGGAGTGGGGAAAAAAAACCACAGGGAGGTAGCCAGAATGGGGAGACAAAGAAACATGAAAGAACAGAACAATCCTGAAGAGGACAAATGTCATATGATTTCACTTAATACGGACACAAGCAATCAAATGCAGAGTTCAAACCATGGGTTATAAGGATGCTGAATAATATCGGTGAGAACTCTAACAAAGAGAAAGAAAACATAAAAATTGAGATAGAAAACATAAACGAAAGTACCAGTCAGAACTGAAGCATTAGCATAGAATAAATGAAATGAAGAATACATTAGAGGGAACCAACAGGAGATTAAATGAAGTATAGGATCAAATCAGTGATTTGGAAGATAAGGGTACTATATTTATTAGGGTGATCCCTTCATAAGTTATATGTCTAATCACTATGTTGTACACTTAAAACTATAATATTATATTTCAACTGTAATTGAAATATTAAAAATATATTTTGTTTTGAAACTTACTAATATTTTTATTAAATTTTAGGGCATGACATTGGCTAATAAAATTATATAGGTTTCAAGTGAACAATTCTTTAATACATAATCTATATACTGTATTGTATGTTCACCACTCAAACTCAAATTTTCTATCACCACATATTTGACCCCCTTTACCTTCTTCTGTCTCCTCCCCTCCCCTCTGATAACCACTGAACTGTTATCTGTGTCTATTAGTTTTTGCTTTTTCCAAAATTAACATAAATCTTTGAATTAAAAAAGCTAAGGCCTACCCAAGCTCAAGTTTGTTACTGATACTTAGGATTATGGGGTCAATCTCTTTTCCTCCATCCTTCCCTTCCTTCCTTCCTTCCTTCCTTCCTTCCTTCCTTCCTTCCTCTCTTTATGGGTAGTCTATAAGGGCATGTGGAATATTATATGTAAATACTCTTTATCCTCAATCATCAAAAAAAAAATCCATATGGGTAAATAATTCAAAAATCCATTTCGAGGTGATATTTCTCATATAGCAAATAGCCAATTTCTAATCACTAGCCATGGGTACATAACACATAATCAGAATTTTTTGATGGTGAATTGACTGACCATCTCAAAAGAATAACTTGTAATAACCAAAAAAATAATCCATTTTGTGTTTCAGGTTTTATCGTAAAGACTTCCAAAATAACAGAATGTATTACACACTTTTACCAGTATATTAAGCTATCATAAGTTCATCACTCCCAAATCAAGCCAATTTATATATAACCCATTCAAAACTTACTCATAGCAGGCTAATCATGCATCACGTTAAATACAGAAGTGCTGTTTTCTTCATATAATTTCACAAGCCAGATAAACTCATTTGCCAACGGGCTTACAAAATATTGTTATTATGACACATGCTAATATAAAAACCAAAGATTATAGCCAACAATGTTGGCATTAATGGCTAAGGGGGTAATGGCAATTTTATATCAACAAGGTGTAAATAATCCTCTCAGACATGAGACTTGGGCAGAATCATTCATCAAGTTAAGCCTGGTCAATCTGTAATCAATAACTATAGCCCTGCTGGAACTTCAGTGCCTCATAGGAAGTAAATTCAATTATGAGCACAGAAGAACACATTGACTATTGTGTTCACCTGTTTACTTCCCCAAGTAGAACAGAAATAAATATTACTAATTTCATCTTGCAAATACTCAATACAGTTTTCAGTAGGCACCATTTATTTGTAAGGACACTATAATAACCACAATTTAATGTCTTATGACATTAATAAAGCTCAGAAACTTCCCATTTTTCCAGTAATAATAAAATTAAAATATTAATTTCAGTGACCTGAGTGTCACTTTCATTGTCTAAAAGAGACTTATTATAACTTAGTAAAGGTTGAGCCTTGAAAAAACACTTTATTGCAAATATCTCAGGGCCTTTCTTTTTTTAATGAGTTGGTAGCAACTGATGCTCCTTCCAAATATTTTTAATGCCCCTAAAACCAGAAACTCATGGAAGAAATTTATACCATTCCTCAAACTCACTCCACAAATGTTAACGTTTTATTTCTTGACTATAAAACTTTTCTCCAGGCTATGTCAGTATCTCAGATTACAAAAGATTATAGGAAAGAGTAACCAAATAGAACCAAAACATTGAAAATGAAGTTTATATAAACTGGAAAGAAATGCAACAGTGCCAAAGATTCTGTCATCCAATTTGTATGTCTGGATAATGAAATGGGAAATGTTACTCTACTCTGCCCTCAAGAGTTCAGAGGTCCCAAGTATGTCCCAGCACATGAGCAACTAGCCTTGTAGAGGGTGATAATGTGGAGGGTGTATTTTCACATAGCATTGCCCTTGAAAGAAAGCCAGCTACTTCTGATGTTAAAGTATCAAAATACTGGAAAGAAAATGAGCTATGATGAACTTAATGAGACACAGTACGATCATCTACAATATACCTTTTTTTAAGAGTAATTTTAACTATGTACTTGATTTTTCCGTTTCTGACGATTTTGAAATACAACCTCTAATCTTTTCTATAGATTAATAAAATCATGTGATGGCTTTCACTGGTAACAAAAGAAAAGTGTATTTCATAGTGAACAATATTACAAAAAAAAGCAATGAAATATCGATTTTATTACATATCCTTCATGAGAAGTTAAAGCTAGTAAAACAATTTCTGACATGGCTATGGAAGGACAGACAGGCTGGACAAAATAAAACAAAAGAAAATCATTTGTAAAAAATACAAGAATTATTTCTCAGTTTCCTTTTCAAAGAAAGCCTTTATGCCAATTTATTCAATATATCTTAGCTACTATAGTAACATATGCTAGCTAAATTGCATTTATAAAGTACAGTTGAGTAGCTAATTATAAATTAAACCTCCCAACAAGATTCATATACCTTGGGGTAAATCCATCTTGGTCAATAAAGGGTTAACAAAAAAAACTTTCTGAGTCTTGTTAAATGATTCAGCTAGACAGGTACTCTGGGAAGCCATATCAAGACAATCAAGCAAATTGGGAAGCCAGTCATGTATCATCTGGGATTTTCCATCCCTGTTTTTGTGCTTCCTTCTATTACAGAGTGAAAGCCTCTCCAGAATTCACCACTGGATTACATCAGTCCTCTTGGCAAAACTACAGCATATATTTTATTCCTGACACTTCCAGCCAGCAAAAACTAAACATTTATTTCTATTTATTTCTTTACTGCCCCATGAGCTAACAGATAGTTATTTTCTTTATCTATTTTGATGTGTTTTGCATATTGTATTTAGATTTTTAACTCATAAACACACATTAGGTATACTTACTGAATTACAATGTGTTTCATGCTGATGAAAACCATAATAATTTAGTACATAAATAATTTAAGGGGTTCCAAAGCTTGTGTTCAACTGAAGAGAGAGACAGACATATACTCTACCAATCATCTTCACTTATAGAAAATAAGCATATCATCCAGGATTTAAGATGCATGTATTAAGTCTTCACTTACTTTTCTAATGTTGACTTCGCACTAAGATGATCCAAAGTGAGAATTCCATTCCTTCCAGAAAAAGAGCACTCCCACAGTCAGGGCTATGGTCTGATCCTCAGCAACCCCAATAAAACAGACCTCAAATCACACTCCATCATGTGAGCTTTAACAGTAGGAATATAACTAGGAATAAACATTGTGTGAGAAGCATCAAGGGTCCTATGTAGGTGCAGCTGTATAAGGCCACATCCAGTTCCTTTTAAGTTTCTCCTCAAGACATAATCTCACCCATGCTCACCTATTATCGCCATAACAAATAATAAACAATTCCTCTACCTTCTGACTTAGTGTTACTGTTGCCAAGTCAGTAGGAAAGAACCTGAGACTGATCATTTACAATTTTATAAATGTGCTTACAAGGGCTGTCCAGAAAGTACCCAGCCATGTAATGGTTCTCTTCATACTGACAATGGCTAGACTTTTTTCCAGACAGCCATTGTATATATTTAGGTACATCTCAAATAACAACCTAGCAAATTAGACTAACCAGTTGCTCAAATTCAAATTTTGGGACTCAGTTTTGACTCCTCATCTTCCTCATTCCCTATATCTAATTAATCATCAAGTGTTCTAAAATCTGAGTTAAACTTGAGATGGTTAGTTTTAAGTAGAGTTTTAAGCACAGTTTTAAGTGTCAACTTGACTGAGCCACAGGGTGTCTATATATTTGGTCAAACATTACTCTGGGTGTTTCCATGAGAGTGCTGGATAAGATTAACATTTAATTAAGCAGACCCAGCAAAGCCCACAGCACTCTCTAATGTGGGCAGGCCTCATCCAATCAGCTAAAGACCTGAACAGAACAAAAGGGCTGACCTTCATTAAAACAAGAGAGAATTCTTCCTGCCTGATTGAGGGTGTCCAACCTTTTGGCTTCCCTGAACCACATTGGAAGAACTGTCTTGGGCCACGCATACTCATAAAATACACTAACACTAACAATAGCCGATGAGTTTTCAACAAAATCACAAGAAAAATCTCATAACGTTTTAAGAGAGTTTACGAGTTTGTGTTGGGTCGCATTCAAAGTCATCCTGGGGTGCCTTTGGCCCGTGGGCCACAGGTTCGGCAAGTTTACTCTAAATGAAATATTAGCTCTTCCTGAGTCTCAAGACAGGCAGCCTTCAAACTGGAATTACACCATCAGCTTTCCTGAATCTCAGGCCTTCAAACTCATACAAACACTAAACCACAGTTCTCCTGGGTATCCAGCTGGCCTTCTTGCCCTATAGATCTTGGTACTTACCAGACTCCAATCCCTTTAATATCTCTCTCTCTCTCTCTCTCTCTCTCTCTCTCTCTCTCTCTCTCTCTCTCTCTCTCTCTCTCTCTCTC
>PVKE010034308.1:0-17459 GCA_004027555.1 Craseonycteris thonglongyai | reverse complement strand
TCCCCCAGTTCAGTTCTCTCTCTGTCTCTGTATCTCTCTCTCTCTCTCTAAAAAATAAAAATAAATAAATAAATAATATATTAATTAAAAAACCCAACAAATTTAGACATACTGCTTTATTTCAAAAACATAAGTATGTATTTCTAATAATAAGGAAAGAGTTCTATAATCTTAAAAAGAAAGTTCTGGGGGCAGTCCATAAAGGTAAAGGGACTCATTATTATCCTCCCATCCCCTTTTAAAATACCTCTCTTAGTTTTGGCACTGTTATTACTGGTGCTTAATTTTTTTATTATATACATAAATTTATTTCTGATAATAGAATTAAAATCATTGTTAATAAGCAAAGGAGCATTTGTCCCCTGGTTTGATTAGTAGTATCTTTCAGAAGATCTGCTGTAGCTCTTAACACAACTTTCAATCTTCACTTCTATTGTTTCTGTTCTCTTGTGTTTTTTGTCTTCAGGACAACTAAGGAGCAGGAACAACTGTCTGTCTGTTTTGGCAGGAAGTGGGAATTAGAAGATGGAAAATTGACACTTCACCTAGAGGCTGGGAGTGAGACTGTGAGAAAGGGGGTATCAGTAGAGAGGCGGGCCTTTTGCAGGATAGGGTAGTTGAGGATGCAAATGTGAAATGAGTGTGGACTGGTCAAGGAATGACACTTTAGAGCAGGTCACGGGCAGACTAGGCTTCAAGTGAGGACATCTCAAGGCACTTAACCAGTAAGGCTCACATTATTTTAGGAGTTCATATCAGTATCAAAACTTCTGACATAATGGGTGGGCATTGCTCAGGGCACATAGGACTGTGATGCTCATTAAGATCATCTCTAAATTATGATTTGGTAAAGTTATAATCTATTTATTTTAGGTACTTTTATAGACAGCTTCTACTCTTCTACAGCAAAAATCCTACTATGATGGAAAAATCAGTATTTTGTACCGAACCAGCTTCTGATTTACTCAGTATCAAACAGAATGTCAACATTTATCTCTACATGAACCAGCTGCCTAAAGGATCGGCCCAGATCAAGTCACAGCTGTAAGTATTATGAAAGTTGTTTTTAAAGCAAGTAACATGGCTACAGCAGGTATTGGGTATACCTTCAGCCGGTCACTTCCTATCTGTCCATATTCTCCTTTCAACCTTGATGTGTTATTTGTAGCCTGCAAGAGGCTACAGATTGCTTCTCACTCCACTCCACTGAGTCTCATCTGTTACTACTACTTAAATGTTCCATGTACTTTTGTACCTCCTTTCCTATAATATTGAAAATCTCCTTTCTGGGTTTAAGACTTCATGAGCTTCAGGAAAGTATGAATTCATGCACTCACATACTTACACAAGAGTTAAGGAATGCAGGTTGTTTCTTAGGTCAGTGTATGGCCAAACCTAACTATTCTGATTAATGGGTAGCCTCACTTAGTGTGGAATTTAAACAGTACAGACAAGCACCAAGAATAAAGTTCACTTCAAGTCTCACTGTCTAGAGATGAGCATGGGTAATAGTTTATTTAAAACTTATAGTAATGCCTTTGAAAACAAGGTCAATGAGTGTTTCTGGAGAAAAACTTAAAGAAAACTTTTTTTATTGTTTTGACATACTTCATTGAAGATAAATCTTCAATACAAATTGTCACTTCTTTTTTTCATTTCCTCATTTTGTAGTTTTTAAAAATTTCCATACTGAGAAAATAATTCACAAACTATTGTAGGGGCAACATTTAAGTTTTCATTTGCTTTTAAAGGACATAAAAATGGCAGTAAAATGAACTTTATATTTGTTGGAAGCTCTAAATATGGTGACTTTCTGTTTGGTATTCGTCTTGTGGAGCCAGGTCACTCTATTCTTATCTTGCTTTGGGTTTGCATCTATTTCTGTTACTGGAATTAAATGTAATTTAAGCATGTTTGAGAACAATTCTTCAGTACGTGTAGATTTTACTTTGTCAGCTTTGTTTTCTAAAGGAAGAAACTTACTCTTCTTTCTCTAGGCGTCTTAATCCACATTCTATATCTGCATTTGAAGCCAATGAGGAGCTGAGTCTCCATGTGGCTGTTGAAGGCAAAGTTTATCTGACTGTCTACTGTCCTGCAGATGTTGTTAATAGAGTAAGCAGTATGTCCTCGAGTGACAAATTGACAAAATGGGAAGTGCTCGGTGTGCAGGGCGCCTTGCTGAGTCACTTCATACAGCCAGTTTACATCAGCAGCATACTTGTTGGTAAGTACAGCCCAGGACCGCCTGGCTCCTTCACAAGTCAGTACACTGTATTTATTTATCAGTACAGAATCAAGTTTTGCATATGTGACACTAAGGTAAAAAAACCAAATCACTGTTTCGTTGAGCTTCTCATTTTATGGTAACTAGTCATCACATGTTAGTATAATAGGACTTTTGTCATATTATCAGGAGGCCAAGAATTAATATTTTGTTATTAGCCAGTTAGATGTATTCTGTCTTGAACTTACATTTTAGTTTGTACAATATTCAATTTTTACTGTTTTTTTTTGAAGATGTTTTTTTATATTAAATATAATAGCTTACATTTAGTTATCTCTGAAATAAGAAAGATATTAAATACCTATTTTGGTTCTTTCCTACCCTTACACTTTTTTTCATGCATTTGTTTATGATCTCAGTCCTTCTGAGTAGGAAGTAACTAGAACACAGAAATAAACAATGTTGAATTAGTAAATTACCTCTTCAGTGGGGGATATTATAGAATGCTGTATTTATATTTGAGTGGTTTTTTTGACATCTTATTAACAAACAATTTTGGGGTTCATTTCTATAGCTTTTATAAGCCATAGGTGTTTCAAAGCTTTAGTTACTCTTGTGAAACAACTTAATACTACCATTATATGGCTCTTCTTTGCTTACTGTAAACTTTTGGTAACAATCACCCATGCGAGCATTAGATCCTCATATGGGTAACATCTTTGTTTTAAGGTGGTGCTGTTTTTGTTCTTTTTTCTTTTTCTTTTTTATAGTTCTGTTATACCCACTTCTTTAGGAATTTCTCTCATAGGTATTTTTTTCAGTTGTGTATGTGTGCAGGAAATTGTGTTTTCTTGCCAGTTTGGTATGGTTTTAATAAATTGTAAATAGGGAAATGGTTATTTGCTTAATTTTCTAATATTAAGCTTATTTTCTTTGTATAGGAAATACATTATTTGGTTCACAATTATAGATTCAAAAGGGTATTCAATGAAAAGCCTCCCTTCAGCCTAGTGCCCAAGCACCCATTTTACCTCTGTGGCATCCACTGTTGCTACGTAGTTTCTTGTTTTTCTTTACAAATATACTTTATACTTACAGGAGTTAGTTGCATACTTTCTTTTCTTTTTTGTATTTTACATGAAAGGGATCATACAATTTATACTCTTGTGCATCTTTCTTCATTTAACAATTTATCTTGGAAAGTTTTTTCTATGAGTGTATAAAGAATTTCCTCATTGTTACTCATGGCTTGCTATATGGTATTTCTTTGTATAAATGTACCATAATTTATATAACCATTTGTAGCTTGATGGAATATTAGATTGTCTCTGATCTTTCATAGCTATCAGAATGCTATAGTGAATGACCTTTTCACATTTGTTAGTCATACATGTTAAAGTATATCTGTAAGATGAATTCCTAGAAAAACTGCAGATCAAAAACGTATGCATTTGCAGTTTCAGAAAATATTACCAAGTTATCCTTCAGATCACATTCCCACTGGCAGTAACAAGTGAGAGTGCCTGTATTTGTACCCTCAAAAGTGGTTTTTCTACTTCTCTTGGATTAAAATTTATTACTAAAGTTCTTTACCATGTTTTCTTGTATTCAGTTCGCATGCTTTCTCAGACACTTCAAATTTTTGTTAGTCTTCTTTAGAAAAGGCTCTTTTGGTTCTTGATAAATTTCCCAAATTATCCAAGAAATATCTGTGCTTTCTCTTAGAATCACAGCTTTTTGGCATTAAAAGCTTTCTTTGACTTTCGTGAAGATATTAAAAAATTTTTTTCTTAATGATGAAACTCCATACTGTATTTGGTTTCTTTAAAGGACGTATATATATTCTTTTAAAAATTATTTAGTATTTAGTTAGTGATTTGGAACATGGCCCCCAAATTAGATCATGTCATTTTGATTGTCAGGATGTACCTATCAATGGGGAACCCCAGGTAGAAGTAAAAATACTATAAGTCTGTGAAAGTACTTCTGCTCCTTTCTTGGCATCCTGTGGGACACATTGAAAGCTAATTTGTTGGTATTCTGTCTCACATAATCTAAGTGATTTTAGTGTGTTTAAATTGTTCGTAAAAAGTGCAGATTTCTGAACCTCTTTACAAGATCTCTGCTGTATGGGATAGCAGTGGGGAATGGGAATTTTGAGGCCCAGGAATATACATTGTGCAAAAGCACCCCCAGGTGATTCTGATGGAGGTAATAGGAATGGCTCACTTTGAAAAAGACTCATTTAAAGTATCAGTACACTAAAACAGTGTTTTTTGGAACATTCAAAGGAGTGCTTAGAAAAAGGGTGTCAGAAGCAACTAATGTTCTTTTTACATAATCTTCTAGTTCCCAAGTAGTCCTCATAAGTAAGTTCAGTAGCTATCTCAACAATTCCAGTAATGAACACAGCTCTGTGAAATATGTTCACTGGAATATAAGGATTCCCTGCTGTGAGCACCTCTGAGCTCTGGGCAGAAAGGGGGCTGCTTCAGAATTCCTAACTTAAATAGGAGTGACTGTGCCCTAACTTCCGTTCTAAGTTTGATGCAGCCCATTATTTTATACTCATAACATTGCATCTTTTTGAGCTCTCTTCTTTAACAATTATTTTAACTTTAGAACTTCAAACTTGTGGTATTATTGCCTACAGTTTTAACCAGAAGTGGGCATTGCATAAAAAACTCTGTCTTGTGAAACTGGAACATTATGGCACTGGATCAGTTGTAATATGTGGAAAAATGTGGAAAAATGACTGACTTTCACCAACTTGTTGTCAGCCATGTTTATCTGCTACATTGTGTACTTTCATGCTTTAATCTGAGTATCAAGACAGAATGAGCCTATTCTCTCTGGCAGAATCCTGTAAAAAGTACCAAGTTCTTTCTGGGTCAGTTCCGGCCCTTTGGTTTTATTCACTGGAATGTTAATTCATCCTTTTCTGTAGAAGTCTTTTTTGAATGCAAATTATGACTGCTGTCACCTTGTCCCGTTTCAGGTAAAGAATACGGATGTAGCTGCTAAGAGAAGTAGGAAAGGCTAAGGAGATGGACTTCACACTCTTTCCCATGATTTTTTTCTGGTGTAGTCTTTGGTATTGACGTAGTGTTTGTTGTGTTTTTGCTTCCTAGGTGATGGGAATTGCAGCGATACTAGAGGCTTAGAAATTGCTATCAAACAACGTGTTGATGATGCACTCACTTCAAAACTTCCGATGTTTTACTTGGTCAACCGATCTCAGATTAGTTTAGTGCCTTCTGCATTCCTACTTCAAACAAATGTGGAATATAGATCCTTGAGTCTGAATTGGGCACAAGGGGACAATTCTTTGGAGATTGTGGATGGCCTAAGTGGGAAGATCACTGAAAGGTTAGCATAACTAATTTCTTTTAAAATCACATATTACTTGGGGGAGGAGAGAGAGGGCATCAAATATATGGTGACGGAAAGAGAACTGACTCTGTGGTGAGTACAGAATGCAACACATAGACAACGTAATGTAGAATTATACATCTGGAATTTATATAATTTTTACCAACCAGTGTCACCCCAGTGAATCTAACAATAAATTATTTTAAATCACATATTAAGTGAAAGAATACATTTTAAAATATTCTTAATTCTAAGTTTTTTTGATACATTTTTTAAAATTCTGAACAGTAGTTATTATTGTGTCTATGTTGCAGTCATTGTACTAACTTAATTTTTTTCTGATGAGAAGACAGGCCTGGAGAAGTTATATAACTTACAGAAGTTACATAGTAAGTGGTAGAACCAGCATTCAGAATCAGTTTCCAAAGCCCGTGTTTCTCCAAGTATGATTTTGTGATCATGAGCATTAGAATCATTTAATGTATTCACTTAAATTCAATTTTCCTACTGAATCTGAATTTCTGGATCTAGGGCTCAGGAATCTATATTGTTGACACACTCTCCCAATTATTACTTGTGTGCAGTTAAGTGTGAGAACTATTGTTCTACGTTATACTGCCTTCTTATATAATAATAACCCAGTACATGAGGTTGTTCTTTTATAGGTAAAGAAACTGGGATCAAGCTAGGTTCAATATCTTGCTTAAAGTCACCAAGTAGTAAGTGACACAACTTGGATTCTGATCTGGACATTTTATATCCAAAGCCTTTGTTCTTAGTGGTAATACACTTACCTTTTAGACAGGATTCTTTGTAATAATCCTGCCATTGATTATTAAGTAAAACTTAAACCCTTAGTGTGAACATATATTTATAATGAGATAATGAATGTTAAAATTTAAATGCCCGAATTTGCTTTCTTTGTGAAAGACATTTAAATTAAGAATGTATACCAATGCTTCTTAGTGTGAACTCAGTCAAGCATACTAATAATTATTTCAGCCAGGGTGAATTATGCTATTTATGCTTTGAGTCAGCATAAGAAGTGTATCACTCACTGTTAATAACAAAGTACACATAGACAAAATAGGTGTTCCATGAAAGACATAGAAAGCTGTTTGCTGAAAACATATAGACTGATAATATAACAGAGATAAAGTTAATAAATGTAAAATGAGTTTCACTCATTTATTATGGTTAAATGCTTCCCAGATGATTACAAACACAAAGAAAGCAGATGTGATCTAAATAGTAGACAAAGTGTAACTCAGCCCCAAAGCAATACAGAAGGCAAAGAACACTTTAGCAATATAAAATTAATTCACAGGGAAAACAGATGGTTATGAATACTTCTGCAGCAAATAGCATAATATCAACTTTCATAAAGCAGAAATTATGGAGGAGAAGAGGAAAGTGGAAACACACTACTAGCTGAGATAATAATAAACCTCTTTCAGTTCGTGGTAGATAAGTAGACAAAACAATAGCAAGGATAAAGCAGTTTGAAATAACAATTTTATCATTCTGCTTATTTCCATTATTATTATTTTTAATAAATTTATTGGGGTGGGGAAGCTGGGATAGCTCAGCCAGTTAAGTGCTCACTTTGCAGCCCTGGCACCCTTAGATCAACTGAGCTGGTTTAATTGGGCTTCCCCATGTAGGTTAACTGAAGGTCAACTTGGCTGATCTTAGAGCGACTGTTGGGCTCTGGCCCATGTGCTCTCTCACCCGCTGGTAAACTAGTGCCTGGTGGCTCACATAGCTGAAGGAATCCCTATAGAATGAGAACGAAGCCTCCCAAGTCCCAAGCTCCAAACTGGCACATCATCTATTCTGTTGCCAGAATGTCACAGAGCTGGCCCAGATTCAAGGGGAGGGCAAATCAAACACAGTTAATTGGTGGGAGGATCTGAAAAGTCATTGTGAAGAACATGGTGGCAGAGAGGAATGAAGGGTTTGTGCAGGTTTTGTAATCTATCACAGAGCCACTAATAAGACCATAATGAAAGGAAAGAGTTACAGTAGCAGAAATTCATGATGTGTGAACTCACTTTTATTAAAAACAGAAAAATATATACTTGCAAGTACATACGTGCACATCTACACTGAAGGATTTTGAAGTGGGTGTGTATATTTTACCTTTTTTGGTGAGTTAAAATTTATATACAGTGACATGCATTGTATACAATTTCCTGAGTTTTGATATATGTGTTATATCATCTGTGTAACAGTCGCCCCAGTCAAAACGCAGGGCATTTTCATCATCCCAGAAAGTGTTTCTGTGTCCTTTTCCAGTTGATGCCTGGTAGCACCACTGCTTTAATTTGGATTACCATAGATGAATTTTTCTTCAAACAATAGAAATATTTCTAATATCCATTGTCTGTTTTAATTTTTTATGCAACAGTATATAACTTAAACTAATTTCACTGAAGGAATTATTCAGAATATTTTTATGTAAAAAATTGTCACTATTTACATTGCACATAATTGAGATAAATATCTGTCATTTTTGCTGCGGTTGCAAACATTAATCATCGAACACTGGTGACTGTTTTATTCCTTTCTGTCTTAGCTCCCCATTTAAAAGTGGTACATCAATGGCAAGTCGGCTGTGCAAGGCTGCAATGTTAAGTCGATTTAACCTGCTTGCCAGTGAAGCTAAAAAAGACGGCGTACTTGAAGCTAGTTCATACCATGCAGCTAAGGTAAGTCCTTGGAGGAATGAAGTTAATCAGAAGAATGTAATTTAAGACAGACAATAGTGGTGATTTTATGATGATGATACATAGCACAAGTTGCTTGACTGGTTCTTGAATATAAGACATTGCCATGTGATAGAAAAATTTTTAAATAACGTGTCAGAAATTGAATATATAAATAAGTGTTGCCACTTAAAGTAGCAACCTCAGTACAATATGTACTTACTTTGACAATACTGCTCAATACCCTCTGTCATATACAGAGAAACAAAGTGGTAATAAAATTTGTTCTGTATATGATATTAACTGTGCTAGCTATATGTATTCTAAATAATTCTAAAATAATACATTATTCTAAAATAATTAAGATATCCAAAAAAATTAATTTTTCTGTCTTAAAGTTGTGAGGCAATTTAATTTCAGCATGTGATTTAGGCCTGAGTAGGTGATATAGATAGCCATTTTCTCTCTTTAAAAATATTATTTTTGGGGAAGCCGGGATGGCTCAGTGGGTTAAGTGCTCACTTTGCAGCGCCGGGGACCAGGGATTGAATCCCGGCCCCGGCCCGTGCGGACCCATGTGCTGAACTGGGGAGTTCCCCCAGTTCAGTTCTCTCTCTGTCTCTGTATCTCTCTCTCTCCCTCTCTCTCTGTGTCAAAAACAACAAACAATTAAAAGAAAAAACAATAAAAATCTTAAAAAAATATATATATATTTCTTAGTATTACATACATAATGCGTATGTAAGTAGAGAATTTGGCAATATTTTTAGAGTACAGAGGAAAAATACTACTTGTAATCCCATTTACTATTCAGATATAATACTCTTGTAAGTATGTTATTTCATTTTCTTATGTATATATATTTTCATGTATGATTAAGATCATAGTGGATTATGGTCTTTTTAATCTTTTTTTTACTCGAGTATAAGAGCCATGTGCTCATAATATGACTTATCTGTGTTATCAAATTATTAAATATATATAGAGAGTTTCTGATAGTCTAATTTCAGTTTCAGTAATGACATAGTATTATGTGAAAGTCTCTTAAACTGTATAAACCCAATCTGTAATGCAATTGTTTTAACTACAGGTTGTGTATATGTACACATGAATTTTTACCGTAAGTATAAAAGTTTATATAGACAATTTTTTAGTTTGGTGGCATAAAGAGGCTACAGATGATCTCTATAAAAACAAATATAAACCTAGACCAAAATCACTTAAGAAACAATCTTTTTCACACCTTTGGAAATAGACTAAAGGCAGAAAATTAAAAAGTGTATGTTCTTGAACAACTGCTAGAACTTTGGGTAAGAATAGCAGAAATCAGTGTTGTCTTCGCTCAAAGCTGTTCCTGTTCTCTCTTCTCTGCTAGTTTGAATTGCAAGAACTGTGGTTTTACCAGTAAGGACACCACCAGAAGTAGTAGGTCTGCTACTAGATGGAATAGGCTTGATTTGGGGTAGGAGATGACCCAATTTGTGGCTTCATCATATAAAAGTGCCAATCTGGTAGGAAACAAATTGGGAAAATCAATAACTATTCTGGCCCAAGGTTGCAGTCCTGGTTGGGGCAAATGGTGGACCAACCAGTAACTGGGTAGATTTTGGAAATTAAAAGAGTAACAGGGTAACCACTAGAAAGCCAGACTAGACATACAATTAAGAATTAAAAAAATGGAAAAGACAACAGTAGCTGTACACCATGGGGAAAACAGATTTCACAATTTAAGCAAACTAAGTTTTCAAAATATACAACCTTTGCACAATAAAACAATCCACAGAGTTGCTATAGTATATTTCCTAAAAAAATCTAAGTCTCAAACAAAAATATTAGGGTATGAAAAAAACAACAGCTGGGAATGGTAAGCCTTAACAGTCAATAGAAACTGGTTCTGAATGGGTCCAAATGTTGAATACTATTTATCTTCCAGGTCCTATGTGCCAAAAATGTATCTTTAAAAAGACTAGAAGGCAGTAAAATACATGGGACCTGGAAAACAGTGAAATGGCAGGCATAGATCCACTATATTAATAGTTACATTAAATTTGAGCAGTAAATGCTCCAGAAAAAAAGCAGAGAATTGTCAGATCAGGTGAAAAAGCAAGATCCAACTATATGCTGTCTGCAAGAGACACAAGTAGATTGAAAGTAAAAGGATAAAAAAATATATACCATGTGAACAATAGCAGTGACAGACTGGGGTGTTTATATTAATATCAAACAATTATACATTAGAATGAGAAATAATATTAGAGACAATGAGCAGCATAGTGGTGAAAAGGTAGGAATGTACAATTATATTTGTATATGGGTATAACAATAGAAATTACGTATTTGGATATTAACCTGTGATTAGCCCACCAGTCAAATGATTTGTAAGGGAAATTTAAGAAATATCTTGAACCGAGTGAAAATGGAAATACAGCATATTACAATTTATGGAACATAATTAAGTGCTTACAGTGAAATTTATAGCATTCAATGCTTATATTAGAAAAGAAGATAATCATGAAATGATTTGAACTTTTCAGGATTTTAGAATACCAAATCAAACAAAGTAAGTAGGAAGGAGGAAGTGGGTTCATTGAAAAATGTATACAAAATTAATAATAATTTAGTTTGACTAACAGGAAAAAAATAAATCAAAATCTGGAATGAAAGAAGGGTCATCACTACAGACCCCAAAGAAGTAAAATAATTACAAGGGAATAGTATAAACAAATTTTTGTTAACAGAGTAGACAAGTTAGGTGAAATGGATGCATTCCTAGAAAGACATAAATTTACAAGACCCAATAAAATAGAATAACTGAATTGAACTAAAGAAATTGAATTATTAAAATTCTTTCCCTAAAGTAAAGCATAGCTGGTGTTATTGGTGATTCTATCAAACATATAAGAAGTAATACAGATCCTATAAAAATTTTTTCATAAAATAGAGGACAAGAGAATATTTCTCAGATCATTTTATGAGGCCAGTATAATCCTGATACCAAAACTGAACAAAAACATTACAAGAAATGAAAACTATAAACTGGTATCTCTCAGGAGCGTAAATGGGAAAATTCTTAATAAGATACTAACAAATCAAATCCAGCAACATATAAAAGGGATTACCTTAACTAAAAAAGTTTATTCCAGGACTGCCAGGTTGATTGAACATCAGATAATTAATTGATATAATACATTATATGAATAGATGCAAGTTCAGTACCCACATACTATAATTATCTCAAAAGATGTAAAAAGTTTATTAGGTCAATATCCAGCACCTATTTACAATAAAAACACTAAACAAATTAGAAATAGAAGTGAACTTCCTCCACCTGATAAAGGGCATCAACTTAAAAAGCTATCATCAACATCACACCCATTGGTAGAAAACTGAATACTCTGTCCCCTCCCCCTCAAGATTGGAGAAGAAAGCAAAATGTCAGATCTCTCCATATCTATTATTCAATGTTGTTCCTATTAAGGCAAAAAAACAAACAAACAAAAAAAACATCCCAAGACTGAAAAAAAGAAAATGTTCCATATTTCTAAATGATGTTATCTTGTGTATAAAATGCTCTGTGAAAAACAAACAACTATAACATATTGAATTTAGCACACAACATAAGAACAATGTAGAAAAATAAATTGTATACTAGGAAAGAATAATCCAAAATTAAAGTTAGGAAAACAATTTTAATTACAGTAGCATTAGAAAAATACTTAGGAATAAAAAAGAAGTACAAGATCTATATACTGAATATGATGAAACTTTACTGAGAGATATTAAAGGAGACCTAAATGAGAGATGTACCGTTTCATGGCTTGGGAAGCTCAATATAGTTAGGATGTCACTGCTGTCTAAATTAAGCTATGGATTCAATGTAGAGTCCATCAAAATTGCAGCAAGCTTTTGTGTAGAAATTAACAAGGTGATTCTAAAATTGATACGTAAATCCAAAGGCTATAGAATAGTTAAAACAATTTTTTAAATAATAAAATTGGTAGAGTCACCCTACCCAGTTTCAACACAATGTATTGGTGTAATGATAGACACAGATCAATGGAACAGAGTAAGTCCAGTAATAAACCTATACTCTTACGGTTGGTTGATTTTGTACGAAAGTGCCAAGGTACTTTAATGGAAGAAAGAATAATATTTTCAACAGATGGTGCTGGGATATCCATGGATATCCATGGGCAAAACAAAAAATTAATTTAGTCATATCAGTCATGCAAAAAAACATTAACTGAAAATGGATCATAGATCTAAAAGAGTTAAGCTATAATACTTTCAAAGAAAACATGAGAAAGTATTTGTATTCTTATGTTAGGGGAAAAATATTTTCAGATATTTTACCAAAAGCACAATGTATAAAAGAAAAAATTGATCATTCAGATTCTCAAATTTAAAACATGATCTCAAAAGTTGTCATTAAGAAAATGAAAATACAAGCCACAGACTGGAAAAAAAATACTTGAGAAGTATGCATCTGGCAAAGGTCTTGAATCTGGGACATACTATGAACTCTTTAAAACTCAGTATTTCGAGGACAAACAACCCAGTTTGTAAAAGTGACAAATATATATACAAATGGCTAATACACATACAGAAGATGCTCACCCCCATTAGTTTATTAAGGAAATGCAAACTCAAGCCACAGTGAGACACCACTGCATACCTATTAAAATCCAAAAGATTGACTACAGAGTTTTGTTGTGGAGAAACTGGAAAGCTCTTGTTGACAGGAATGGAAACTGGTACAATCACTTTGGAAAACAGTTTGGCATTTCTTAGAGCGGTAAATATGCACTTACCATGTGACCCCCAGCACTTCCAATGGAGAAGAAACATAAACATATCCCCACAAGACACATACATAAACGTTTCCAGCAGCATTATTCATAATAGTCAAGAACTAGAAACAGTTCAGATGCTCATCAGCTGGTGAATGCATAAACGTTATGATGTGTCCATACAATGGAACAGTTGTCAGCACTAGAAAGAAACAGACTGATAAATGCATCTGAAAACATGCTTACTGAAGGAAGCCTGACACAATACAGTGCGTACTCCATTAGGACATTTCTAGCAAAAACAAAACTAGAGACAGTAGATTAGTAGTTGCCTAGGGCTGGAGCTGGGAATACAGACTGAAAATGGAGCTTTTTGCGGATGATTTTACAATTGACTGTAAATGCACAGCTGTGTACATTTACTAAAAAAAATAGTTATAATGGTTGAACTTATGGTATGTAAATAACGCCTCAATAAAGCTTTATTTTAAAGTTCATCTACATGTTCATTTATAAAAAATGAAGAAATAAACCAAAACATTAATGGTAGTTATATGTACTTTGGGGATTACAGGTAATGTCCTTCTTTATGTTTTCTCTATTTTTCAAGTTTTCTGTAATGAGTATGATTACTCTTTTACTTAAACATGTTTAGAAAAGAAATTCTTTTAGGTGTGTTAAGAAGGCAAATTTTTATTTCAAAAATAATATTGTGAAAAAAATAGGAAAATAAAAATTTTTTGTATTTTTAAAATGTCAAACTAAGCTAAAGAAACAACATTAAGGCTATTTACTTTTCATAAGCCAAATTCTTCCTATATTCTATAATTCAATTTTTTTTTCTTTCTATAGCGTATGTCTGGATCCTATCAAGAAGCTAAAGCTTTGTTGAAATCCTACTTACAACAACATGGCTATGGTTCCTGGATTGTGAAGTCTCCCTGTATAGAACAATTCAGTGTGTAAATCAGGCACTTCACTGTCACATTAAAAAACTTTTAGTTTTTGGTGTGTTTTGACTAGTAATTTCTTTTTTTAATATTGGTGGTTTTCAGCTTTCAAAATCAATTTTGCAACAAGTATCCAGAGATTGCAGACAATTTGGAAATATATCAAATTACCTTGAAACATTAGGGTTTTAAAATTTTGTTTGGAAAAAGAATTACCTTCCTCGTTATTTAGCCATTTTATATTTATTTTAAAAGACACTACAAAGCCATTACCGTGTTTGTAGTTTAAAAGAAAACTCATTCTCCTATTGTTTTTGGTTTAAAGCTTTTTTTACAGCAGAGATAATTCAACATTGTGTCCTGTTATCTCACCCAAGTTTTTTTAAATAAAAAATTACAATTCAAAAATACAAATAATAATTTTTAATTATTCATTAATTCAGCAAACATTTGAGTACATAATTTTTGCAATCACTGTGCTACATGATATAAAAAGCAGTAACTAAAACATCGTTTCTCGTGTTAAAGAACCTCATGAATACACATTGCACATGCAAATACAGAAAAACGTTAACTGTGTTAGGGAATAATTTGACAAGTGAGATTCTGATTAATAGATGATTATTATAAATGCTTTAAGATTGACCATTTTCAGGGGTCCTCTAAGATCCATCTAAATGTGATTTAATCCTTTATAATTTAGTTAATAAAGGGTTATTTAGCTTTACATTTGTTTATGCCATAATTAAATGAAAAGAGAAAGTTTATTTAATATTCTTGAGGTGGGATGTATGTCTTTAGTAAAATTGTGAGTTTATTCCATACCTGAGCATCTTCAACCTATTTCTTAGTTCCAGTCACAGGTAAATTAAAATTATTGCTTCTCAGATTTTATCCCTCTTAGATTGAATCTTTGTTAAATTTATAAGCTTCTTGACACTCCACATGAACTATTATAATCTCTGATGAGGTTAAGGTAGTGTTTTTGTTTGTTCTCAGAGTATGGTAGAGTTTAGTTGATGAATATTGAAGTCTTCCTCGAAACACATACCTGTCTTTCAGTGGACTAGACTTTACACTTACTAATACCAGATTGAACCAGGTGAAATTGCCATTTTTTGGTAGGTTAAAAGGGTAAAATATGGGTAGTTTCGTAGGACTCAACGTAAGTACACTATTATTAAGTAACACTTCCATCAACTAGATATTTATTGTTTCTTTCTCTAAACTGGCATTTCCTTGTTAAAATTTTCTAGTCTCTCTTCCAGCCCATATTTCTATTATTTTTTTAATAGTGAATTTGCCTTTGAAAATGCAAGATTTTTCACATCTTTTTGGCTCATCGTATTTGTGGCTATTTTACTTTGTACTGACACTTAAAAACTAGGAAGAGCTCCTAGTCATTAATATTCACCTCTGAAAGTTTTGCCTAACTGGAAAAGGCCCTGTGTTACACACTGCCAGGAGAATCAATAAAAGATTCTTTATTTTCTCCAGAAATTTACAGTTTTAAAGGTAGGATAAAACAAATATACCCAACTGTTTTATAGACACTCTAGTAACTACCACTTATTAAACATATAGTTACTGAGTGTCTCTATGTTATGGGTACTCAAATATATGTAGTAATTTGGTGAAAGGGAAGATGCCTTAGAAAGGATGTCAAGAGAGACTTAAAGGACAAGAGGATAAAGGATATGGCCTTGAAACCCAACATTGGCCTTATGACTGTTACAAGTTATTTTGTCTCTCCTGGCTCAGTTTTTTTGTTTGTGAGGATGAAATTGATGCTACTGGATGTAGCATCTTTTTCAGGGATGAAAGCTTGGGAGGGCTCCAGGCTACCCTTCCTCAAAAGCAACAATGCTTACCATTATCTTATGTATTAAATTGTATTTATGTTTTACAAGATTTTTTTTTCTGGAAGAAGAGTCAACTTCTAAATTTAGACTTCTAAACTTCAACTCCTAAAATTGTTCAAAAACATTAAACTATCTGCATCTGAGTTTAAGTCTCTTTTAGCTCTGAAGTTCTGTTATCTGAGGCAAGCCATGAAGGAAGGATGGGTAAAATTTAGAATGCTATGAGGGCTGGTTGAGAAAATTGCAGAATGAAGGAGAAGAAAAGTAAAAAGACAAACTTTTTTCTTTTTTATATATTCATCCTTAACCCTAATACACTTTTCAGATCTTTCAATATGTCTGTTTATACCCTTGAAAAAAATGTTTTGTTTTTGCCCTCAAATGTCTGCTTTGACCTCTTTGTCATCTAAATTTCTTCCCTCAAAGCTGTTCTTTTGTTTGGGAACAAATAATTAGACAGAGCCAGGTCTGGACTGTATTTAGGGAGAGTGGGTTAACGTTTAGAAGCCACAGTCTTGAAGAGTAGCCAGTGCAACATTGCTCTTGTGCACGGGTGTGTTGTCATGCAAAAGCATCAGCCCTTTGGTCCATTTTCCTTCTCTTTTCTCCTTCACAGATTCTTTTAACTGTTTCAGCAGACTGGAATAGTACTCTCCAGTTATTGTGACACCCTTCTTGTCATCGATCAGCAGAATACCCTTTACGTCCCCCAAAAACAATAGCCATGATTTTTTCAGCCAGTTGCAACACCTTGACCTTCTTCCGGGGTGGCATGGCCTTTTCATGCCACTGCGTGGACTCCTGCTCTGACTCAGGCTTGTAATGATGAACCTAAGTTCCATCTCAGTGACAATCTGGTTTAAAACTTCATCTGTGTTGTCTCTACAAAAATCCAAAAAATGTCATGAACACTTGAGGTGCAGTTGTTGAAAAGGCATGAGAGCGTTCTTGGTACCCGACTAGCACTGATTTTTGACGTCCTTAGATGCTGATGGAGAATATTCAAAATGGTTGTAGGTGATACTCCAACCAATTCTGCAGGGTGCTTTTTATTTAGCATTTTTCTTTATTTTTTTTTTTAAGATTTATTTTATTGTTTTTTGACAGAGAAAAATACAGAATGGGGAGGGCCCAGAGCTGTCTCCATAGTTTTATGTGATCAGTTTTCGACATGGTTTCTTTCCACACAGGTGGGAGGGGGCCTCTGGCATGGGAGGCATGCTCCCGTGAGCTGGGGGCCAAACTGGGGGCATCCCACACTTGGGAAGCTCACCCCAGTCCAGCACATGGGCTGGTTTCAGGACTGAATCCTCAGACCCTGGCGCTGCAAAGCAAGTGCTTAACCCGTTGAGCCATCCCGGCTTCCCCCAACCTGGCATTTTCCACTACAAGTTTTTCAACTTTTTGACCATGTCTGAGGAAATGACCTCCACAGGTCATCTTCAGCCAACTCTTAGCCTTACTTGAAAAGGCTATGCCACTTGTAGACCATGGGTTTCCCAGGGCAACAGTCCCCATAAACCACTGTAATATCCGAACCTTGGTGCTCA
>PVKE010034307.1:0-17457 GCA_004027555.1 Craseonycteris thonglongyai | reverse complement strand
GGGGGGGGGTGGGAGTGGGCACTAGATATAAGGTGATGGATGGGGAACTGATACTGAGTGATGGGCACATAATACGATACATGAATGATGTGATGTGGACTTGTACATCTGTAAACTGTCTAATTATTACCAACCAATGTAACCTCATCAAATTTAACAATAAATTAAAAAAAAAAAAAGAAAATATGTTGAGAGATAACAAAAACAAACAAACACGCACTCAAACAAACAAACAAACAAAACCTCCTCAGACCTCAAATCTTGGACATCCAAAAGTATATTAGTCCTGAAAGTTCATTCCAACAATTCTCAGACTACAATGATGAGGTTTAAGGAATAGGAAAGCCACAGGAGATCTAATTAATGGCCCAGTAAAGACCCAGTTCCAAGCAGCCAAGAAGAGTAAGGAAGGTAGAGCTGAAGAGGAAGAAGCCATCGTGTGTGTGCTCTACAACCAAATCTCACCTCGTGCAATTTCTAGTGGTCAGAGGGGTTAAAGGACAAGAGAAGGAATTATTGCATCACTTCTCAGAGAGCCTATGATGTAAAGGGTTCACAACAAATTGTACGTGAAAATGAGGTGACCCGTATCTGGGTAGAGGATAAAATTAATATGGTTAGGTGGTGTGGCAGCAATCTAAATTTGAACCAGTGTGCTACCCTATTTACCTTTGCCTCTACCTGTACTACTCTAAAACAAATTGCAGCCCAAATAGAGTTGTCATTATTTTAAACATAAGTAATAACCAGGAAGAAACCAACAAGGGACCTGTATATAGATATTGAGGAGAGTGGGAACTGTGAGGACAGAAACATAAATTAAAAAATGAAAATTATGTAGAAAAGGAATTACTCTATGCAACAGGGAAAAAGGTCAGTCATATAGTTCAGTATATATTCAAAGAATTTTAAAATACCAATTTTCTATAAAAAGAAAGCTCAAAGAAAAGTTACAAGATATAAAAATAACAACCAAGGTAATGAAATATGAACCATATGAGTTTGAGGAAGATATGAAAGTGCAAAAAAGAAACATGAAAGTCATGTCAGAAGCAATGAAAACTAAGTACAACTGAAAAATCTATAAAGAGATATGGATGTAGGTAAACTAAGTTCACACAAAATGAAATGGAAAAGAGCACTCTATAGACGTGATTGTGAAGAAGCTAATGAATGCTATTATCTAAAAGGACATTCAACTTATGCATACTGGTGTGCCTGAAGAATATTAAAATATGAAAAAGAAAAACACTTGAGAATATAAAGACTATTTTATAACAAAATAAAAATAATGTTCAGATCAAAAGAATACCAGAAAACAGTGGTATTCTTTTGATCTAAAGATTATTTTATTATAGAAAAGTCTTCCTTTAGGTTTAGTAAACTTCAAAGATAACAAAAGAATTGCATGATGGTACAGAGGAAAAAATCACCTACAAGTAGAAAAAAATCAGGTTGCCCTCAGACTCCACACAGTCACATCTACTTTGAGAAGCAGTGGAACAATCCCTACAAAGTTCATCACTTCATCACCCTTCATTCTCCTGTTAGCTCTCTAAATCTTTTAGTCTTCTACACTATGCTAAAGTAGGATTCTCAAAGTTGAACACTTTCCCATCAGAAGGTTCAATGAATTTATTTTACTTTTCCTCCATCCTTATCCTCTTTGACTTCTTTGAAGCTTTGGAACTGCTGAATAATTTGTTCTGAAACCTCTCTTCTTTGGCTTATGTGATAGTATACTATATTCTTCTCTCCCATGTCCCTGAATATTCCACCACATTTCTGTTTTGTTTTGTTTTCTTCTATAATCCCAAAGCAACACTCCCCATGACATAGCTCTTGATGCTGTGTCAAACTCCTTTTCAATCCTATAGCTTCAATTGTAATGTTGATGGGAAGACTTCCAAATCTATATCCCCTACCATGCATGACCTCTCTTTTCCACCTCAGCTCCTTTAACATTTTCTCGATCCACAGGCTTAAAATTTGAGTTATCTTTGATTTATATTCTCTTCCTCTCACTCTGTTGATCTTTGGTCTTTAGGTCCAATCACTTTCTTAGTTCTATAATACCAAACCTTCTGTCAAAAATATCTCTTGAATCCTACCTTTCCTTTACATTTTCTTTGCTTTCATCCTAAATAATGTCCTAGTCTGATAACATCAAGATAAGAGAAACTGGGGGAAGCTGGGATGGCTCAGTGGGTTAAGCGCTCACTTTGCAGCGCTGGGGACCGAGGATCGAATCCTGGCCCTGGCCCGTGCGAACCCATGTGCTGAACTGGGGAGCTCCCCCAGTTCAGTTCTCTCTTTGTCTCTGTATCTCTTTCTCTCTCTTTCTTTCTCTCTCTCTCTCTCTCTCTCTCTCTCTCTCTCTTTCAAAAACAATAAATAAAATAAAAAGATAACAGAAACTGTCTGAGCATTGCTATCAGACTGAATTTCATATTAATATGCCTGTATGGAACCTATGAAATTCCCCATTGAGAAGAAGATAAATTTAAAACTATCAGTTTGACAGTTAAGACTCTCCACAACCTGACAACTAGCTTGGGTCTTATATTCGTCTAACATTATTCAACCTAACACCATGAAAGATTTGGAGCTTTAGAAGCAGAAAAAACAAACAAACAAACAAACAAACAAAAAACCTGGCTTCAAATCCTGGCTCTATCATTTATGAATAATGTGGTTATGAGCAATTATATTAACTTCTCTGGAGTTCAATTTCTTCACCTAAAAAATGAGGATAATAATATCAATCTTACCAAGTTCTTTTAAGATAAGGCAAGGAATGTAAAGGGCATAGTAGAGTGTGTGCCACAATCTAAAAATTCATTAAATGATAGTAATCATGCTGTTTTTCCTATATAAAAAATATACTAGCTCCTTTCCCCTACCAATATTATATTCATTACTGGAGGCCTAAGTTTTAAACAACTTTGCCCATAAGAACCTATAGTGAAGAGGTCAGCCTTCACTGACCTTTCAGAGATTCCCATAAAACTATTTTTCTTACCTTTGCACATCTGTACCCTATACACTTAGTTTGTAGCTTTGGTGGCATGTATATTGCTTTACCTTGAGATATCATTATAAATGAACATCATGTATCCCCATTATTGAAATATAAGCTCCTTCTGAGCAATGTCTATGTTATATATACTCTGTGCTCCTGCCTTGCCCATAGCAGAGACTAAATAAATATATGTTGAATATCATTGCTTTACCTACCACTGTTTGACTATTCTTGATTTTATACTAATATAAAAGATTAATATTATCTCATCAAAGTGACTTTTTCTGAAGAAAATAAATGGTTGTCATAACTATTTATTTAATATGACCTACCTAGTGGTTCAATTTTATTAATAATATGTTGATGATTAATTGCCATAGCTGAAAAAAGTTTATTTTTACATAATAACATATTCTTCAGATTTTATTTCAAAATCTTTTAAACATTCACTCTAATGGAGTTGCTCAATACCTAACCGATCCCCTTGAGTAATAACCACAAAAGAAACATGAGCTAAGCAAGTAAAATCTTTTGCTGTTTTATATTCTATGGTTTCTGGAACTAAACCAATGACATAAATTTTACTTTCATCAAATAAGAAAATACTTTAAGCTATATTTTAGTCCTGTTGTAATTAAAAATTAATTTCTAAAGACATGTAGGTTGATTATTTAGGGTATATAAATATGAAAGGCAAAATATAATGTTTCTAATGTTATGATTTTAAAGTTTTAAATGATTTAAAATTTTTTCAAATGTTCACCTGTAATTGAACCTATGCAACAAAAAATTTCAGAGTTCAAAAAAATCAGTCTATCTCATAGTCTTGTTTATACATTATTATAAGTGAGTTGGTTGGATTTTCCATTGAGTGGACTAATGGGTTGGCCAGTTAATTTTTGTATAGGTAGATGGAGCTGTTATTAGTCCATAATTGTAAATTGGCTATATCATTAAAGATTAAATGAAATATCTTACTCTTCATGAAAATGAAAATATTTTATTTAGAATGATAATGTAAGGGTTTGCTTTTACCCAGCCAAAGATTCACTACAAAATTATCTCTATCTAAAATAAATTTTGCACTCTATTTTAATTCATTTGGTAATGTTTTGCTGAGAGGCTATTTAATTGATATTTTAGTCTACTATAACTTTTATATCATTTTCTTAACATGACTATTAAGCCTATGTTTTGTTTTGTTTTGTTTTAATTAAAAAATGCTGATCTATTTTTAGCAGCTGAGTTCTTACTCATCACTTCACCAGAATTAAGTAACCTTTTTAGCCTGCCAATAAAGACCAAAAAAAAAACCAAAAAAAAAAAAACCCAGAAAAAGAAGTACAATATTTGAGCCAGGATTGCATTCTAGCTGGATGTGTTATAGCAACCGTAAATTCAATCACCATTGCCAGGATACATTTCTGAAGCAGACTTAATCAGTTCTGTATTGTTCAATCTAGAGAATTCACTTTGAAACATATGGTAAGTTAGTACATTAAGACATATTTAAAAAAACAACAACTTACGGGAGGTCCAGTGTCCCCTTTTGGCCCTCTTAGATTCTCCATTTCGAGCATTGTGTTAAGATCCTCATAATAATAATAGTCATAATCATAAAGCGCAGTTTCATAGTTATTTTCGATGGGATAAGTAGCATTAGGATCAAATTCACCCTCCTTCCTTCGATCTAGATGATTATCCATGGATAGTTCATCTGTCACTCTGTATAAGGTTGTATTTAAAATCTGTTGCAGTTCCGTGAGACTGTTAGTGTGTAGATTTGCTCTGATAGCCTTCTTGAGATTAGTAACTGTATCTTGTTTTATATGAGGAAGAATAGATGATATCTTCTGAACCAGTGACAGACCAGTTACTCTATCATTATGTTGTGTTATATTGCTGGACACATTTAAGAGAGAACTAAATTTCTCCTTTTTACTTGTTCTTGCCTCACTGAGGATATGATGGGTCATTGACAGGCTTAAATTTGTTTGAGTACTTTTCTCAGTGATTGGTTCTTTGTCCTGAATCCCATGGTTCACAAGATCCACAGCAGAGACATTCCCTGAATGAAGAGAGTTTAACTGATTTCTTGATGCCTGGTGTTCTTGTTTATACATTATTGCAGATTCATTGTTCATTATATTTGGAACACTTTTGTCTTTACTATGTGTGTCCTCTGACAGTGCTTTTTCACCAAACTGTTTGGGTAAGGGAGGAATTTTTGGTATCTTAGCTGGTTCCATAGTGGTATGAAGAAGGGTTGTACCAAGGTGACACTTTTGCTGCACATATCTGCAATAGTTTGCAGATGCTTCTGCAGAACGAATAATATCCAACTGACATACTATTCCTTCAAAATGGACAGAATTATTATTCATACTTCCTAAGGTAAACACACTGTTAGAATCAAAGGTCTGAGCTTCCAAAAGAGCCTCTTTGGTAAAATATTTCTTTCCACACTCAACAAACATTGAGACAACTTGGTTTCTAATACTAATGGCAAATGAGTGCCATTTGCCATCATGAACATTATAGTTGAAAAATACAGACTGTTTTCCTCCAAGGTATACCACTAACTTTTTAGGTAATAATTGTACTCCTAATTTCAGTCTATTTTTATTTCTAATGCTGAAGAGAAATGCGTTGTTTACTTTATGTGACTGTAACCCAATTAATATTGTAAATGGTTGTTCTAAGTTTACTGGGAAAATTTTCAAGACAGGTGACTCAATATAAGCATCATTTGTTAAAATGACACCCAATTCTGTTAAATGGACCCCCTGAGGTAATGGTATAGATGATGATGATACAGCAGTCACTGATGATGAGTGTCTTACATCTTTGCCTCCAAGGCCTAGTTGATGGAGAATATCTATACCTGGAAATTAAAAAGAGAGAGAGAGAGAGAGAGAGAGAGAGAGAGAGAGAAAGGGTCTTATTCTTATGCATTCATGTGTTCATATAAATAAGTTTGAGTATGAGAAAAATCTTCCTTGTCGCTATCAATAGTAATCCCTAAAATAAGCATCCTTATCAATAACTAATTTTCAGGTAATGAGTGATACAGGGAGGGAGAGTAAAATGCTGTATTTAATCATTTGAAACACACACACACATATATTGCTGAACCCAAATTTAATTCATAAAAATTCTCTAGTTTTTTCCAATGAATTGGGAATCTTATTTATTGTATCAATGAATATATATGTTCAAATATTACCAAATGTTATTTACTCATTTAATTTAGAACTTAAAATTTTATGTCTTTTTTGTTAAATAGAAACAGCAGATATGCAAGAAGACATATGAAACTTGGAGACTATTTTTAAAATTAAATTCACATAATCCTTTATAATTTTTCAGGCTGCTTCCCTTTCTAGGCCTCTGGAAGTCTACAAGTCATGTAAGAGCTCTCCCTTTGTCTGATACCTTAAGTGTGTTCTACACAGATTCAGTCACCTTGATGTTTTCTGGCCGAACAAAGTTAAATTCCTATTGCTTGTAATCACCGTTCTTTTTCTCTCACCACGTTTCTCTTCCATTTTTTTCTCAGTACTCCATAATAATTTTTATAAAATATCTACAGACTCTTTTCAAAATATTTATTAGATCATATTTTACATAATACATATTTTATATAATTATGAATTTTTCTGATTTATTTTCTATAGCACTATTACTAATTGTATATTCCTTATCTCCTTTACCCAATTATAAACTCTAGTAAGACAGAGTCTATGTCTGATTCATTACTGAATATCTACTATCTGCATTGGAAATAGCTTTATAATTTCTGAGTGGATAGATTTGCCCCACCAGAATCTAATCAGATGTCACATTTATGTTTAGAGTCCTATAAAATTAAATACCATTTATAAAAAATAAATGAATCCCCTTTTAAAGATATAGAACAGCTTAGCCATGTGATCTTTATTATCTTTTGGGTTATACATATCCCATATATAATCATTTCCAACAAGAAATGTCAAAGAATTGTTAATTCATAACTGTGGTAAGGAAAAATAAAAGTTTTTCAATTTTAGTCAGGAACATCGTATATCATCTTAGTTTCCCTTTTAGAGGAAATTAGTAGATATTTGATCATTAACATTTATTAAAAACAGCAAACAATGCAAATGTCAGACCCAAGCCTGACAACTATATACAACAGTAAAATAATTATTGAATATCACTCTTGCATAATCTAGCAATACAATCAAAATGTTTTCTCAATAGAGAGCTTTACAAAATGTGCACGTTTTATTTTATTTTATTTTAAGGTTAGAAGAACCATCATTTATGTGTAAAGTAGTTGTAATTTAATAATATTTTAAATGTTATAATTGCATTTAGGACACAAAGATCAATATCTAAGATATTGTATTATAGTTTCTCAAACTTTTCCACCAAAATATTCTATCAGTAATCTAGAATTCTATGCTTCTCCAGGGGTTTGGGGGAATATTTAGAAAAGGCCCCATAAAAATAACAAAAATATCTTTGACATCTCATGTTTTATAACTATAATTTATTAAAAAAATTAATTTTACTCCATGATATGACTGTTTATTTTAATATAAAGCACGAATTACCAGATAAAGAGTTAACTATTCCCATTCCCAACCTTCAATGTAAATTTACACTCCAGAAACATATACCATGCTTTAGTCTGTGACTTGGGGTACTCTACCTACCTATATGTATATCTCAATCTGAGAAGTAAACTATGGAAGAAACACTGCTACTGGGAATATCACAAAGCTTAAATTGTATATAATGAGAAAGTATGTAAATTTATCATTTTATGATGCCAGACAGGCTACTGTTACACAACGGAAGAGTCACACATATGTAGCATCATATCAAGAGTTCCTCAAAGAAAACCTCAAAGAAAACAATAACCTCTGATACCTACTGCCTCAAATTTCTGATTCTATATAAAGGAAATATTATTGGAAAAAGTATTATTTTAAAACTTTAGAATACATATATGCATTTTCAATATTTATATATATGTGTGTGCATATATATATACATATATATATGCACACACATATATACACACACATACATATATGTTTAATATTCAATTTACTAGTTGATAAATTTCCTGCTTTTATTTATTTTTTTAAAGGTTTATTCGATTGTTGTTGACAGAGAGAGAGAGCTATGGAGAGAAAGGGGGTGTCCAGAGCAGTTTCCATAGCTGTACGTCATCAGTTTTCAACATGGTTTTGTTCCACACAGGTGGGTGGGGCTGCACAGGGTGGAAACTGGACTGGGGGCCTCCTGCATGGGAAGCACACTGCAGTTCAGCATATGGGTCCACACGGGCTGGGGCCGGAATTCAATCCTCAGTCCCTGGGGCTGCAAAGTGAGCACTTAACCTGCTGAGATATCCTGGCTTCCAAATTTCCTGTTATTGAATTATCCTCGCAGCCCTAAAATAAAATTTACTTGATGGCTGTAGATTATTCTTTCAACATCTTACCATATTCTTGAAAAATAACTCATGTAGAATCATTGTATTCTATAGGAGTTAATATTTATTTATGAGCTAAGACTGGTCTGTGGTTTTTCTATTATGGCACTATCTTTACCAGACTATAACACAGAAGTTTAATTATTTTCTATGGCATAGAACAGTTTAAATACCTTTAGAAGTATCTTTTTTTTTTCCATAAAAGTTAGGCAAAATTAAGCTGTAAATCAAAGTGATGTAGGATTGCTAGCTAGCTCTTCTATCACCTTCCTAATCTCTTTTGTGTTGATTTACTCTAATCTTCAACTGTATCTTGAATTAATTTTAGAAATTCACATTTTTCTATGAAATAGTAACTTTCTTCTAGGTTTTCAAGTGTATTAACCAGAGAGCTTCATGTAATACTCCCTTACAATTCTTTGGTTTTTCTATTTCTATAGTTCTCTACATAATTTTCCAATTTTTAATATTTTACTATATTTGTTTTTAAGTCAGTATCATTACTGGTCATTTCTAAAGAATAGCCTTCAAATTTTTAAACCTTTTTACTATTTTTTTCAGCTTTCTATATAATTTATTAATTATCTTTTTTTTTCTAATTTCTGAAGATTAGTTCTTAGTTCTTTATTTTTAACATTGAAGCTATAAGTTTTCTGAGTATTGCTTTAGCTGTATCCCATAAATATTGATATGTGTGTTTTGTTTGTTTTTGTTTATATCAAAATGACACAACTTTTACTTGTATTTTCTCATTCACCCAAAGGATTTAATGAAAAAAATTAAAGTTTACTAGTTAGAATGGTTTTTCTTTGTTTTCTGGTTTTATTTTATTTTTTTTAAGATTTTTTTTTTTTTAAGATTTATTTTATTATTTTTTTGACAAGGAGACAGAGAGAGACAGAGAGAAGGGGGAGGGCCCAGAGCAGTCTCCATAGTTGACAGCATTAGTTTTCCATATAGGTTCATTCCATAGGTGGGCACAGGGCTGCACAGGGCAGGAACTGGGCCGGGAGCCTCCACATAGGCCCCAGCAAGAACTGAATGGGGGGGGGGCACACCCCAGTTCAGCATATGGGTCCACCTGGGCTAGAGCTGGGGTTCTATCCTTGGTGTCCAGGGCTGCAAAGCAAGCGCTTAACCTTCGGAGCCATCCCAGCTTCCCCGATTTATTTTGTTTTGACAGAAAGACAGAGAGAAGGGGGAGGACCCAGAGCATTCTCCATAGTTATATGTCATCGGTTTTTAACACAGTTTCATTCCACACAGGTGGACGCACAGCAGGGCAGAGCGGGAACCGGGCTGGGGGAGCATGCCCCCAGAGGAGCATGTCCTGGTCAGGAGCCAAACCAGGTGACTTCCACATGGGAAGCTTGGTCTGGTGGAAACTGGACTGGGGGCCTCCCAAATGGGAAGCACACCCCAGTTCAGCATATGGGTCTGCATGGGAGGCCAAGGCTGGGATCTGGGGCTCAATCCTTGGACCCCAGGGCTGCAAGAAAGCGCTCAATCCACTCAGCCATCTAGCATCCCCTGGTTTTATTATTAAAATCTAACTTAGCAGCATTGTGATAAAAGAATTGTGTCTATTATTTTTGAAACCTAGTCTAATAGTCAATTTTCACTGATGCTTGATAAGCACTTGCAAAGGTGTTTCAAGGTGTAACAGAATTTACTATCAGTTAGCTGAAACTCACCGTTTGTTTTTATGTCCTGTATATCCTTGTTTATTTTCATACATTTAATTTGTAATAAACTAAGAGAGATGAAATTCTCTTACTACTACTATGTTCGATTGGCCTTTTATACCATGTGGTCTTAGCTTTATAAATATTGATGTTATGGTTATTATGCATAATATATAGTCTAAATATTCCTATATTCACTGGGCAGTGCATCTTTTCAAATTATAAAAGAATTTCTATGTGTGGTTTATATATATATTTTTGGTGTAATTTTTATCTTACCTGGTATTAAGTAAGCCTAAACCCACTTTCCCCAACTTTCTTTCTGTTGGCATTTGTCTACTATACCTTTGTTCATGCTTTTATTTTCGTCTACTTTGAAACATTGTGTTTTAGGTAAGGAGAAAAGAGTTGGATTTGCTTTGTGATCTAATTTAAAAATTTTTTTCTTCGAGAACCAAAATTAAGTCTATTTACATCTATTGTTGTGATGGTTTGCTTAATCTGTCATTTTACTTTGTTTCCCCATTTCAATATTTTGTGTCTTTCATTTTATGCTATGGTTTGTTTGTTTGCTTCTTTCTTTTTTTTTCATTCTTTCGCTTTTTTTTACGTTGTTTTGTATATTCTAGTTCTTTTAAGATTTAGAAAGGTTTGTATTTTTATTATAAAGGTTAGCTTTAAAATTATAAATGTATACAATGTCCCTAACCCTCTTTGTTTAGACATATCTCTTAGTTCTTTCCTATGAGCACTATTTCCGTTTTCCTTCTCTCTCTCCCTCTTTTCCCTCACCATTTAATAATTGGTGGCATTATTTTTCTCAGTATTTATGTTTTTATTATAAAATATAGTATTTTTATTGATTAACTTTAAATAATATGATTTAATTTGCAGTTTCTACATATGAGCTAATCAGCAAATCAAATATACTTTCTATTTTTCCTCTTCTCTCATTTTTTGTGGGTGTACCATTGCTACAGTGTTAGTTCATATGGCATATATATTGTATTCTGTTCACACATTGTCTTCTGACAAACAACCAGTCTTTTGTAGTAGTCATTTTCTCAGTCATTTCCTCTTTGCTGAAGTTTAATCTCTATTACTTTCCTGAAGAATGGCTTACGGGAACATTCCCTGAGTGCTCGACTTTTTATAAATGTTCTTTTAGTAGGTTTGTACCTTAGGTTTTATTGGATATAAAATTCTTCACTTTCTTTCCATGAATATCTTGTGGATAAGGTGTTCAATGTTAGAACAGAAAAATCTGGTCAGTTAATTAATTAATTTTTTTGTCCTTCTATGTGACTTGATTTTTTTACCCACATGCTCAAAAGAACTGACCTTTATCTTTGACATAGAGTGAAATATTACAATAAGGCTTCATTTCGACCAATCTGGATAAACGTTTTTAAGTACATAGCACACCCATTTGTTGTAAACATTCAAGTTGTTGTTGTCGTTTTTCTTACTTCAGCTAAGTTTTCATGAATTATATCTTTGAGTATTTGTTTTATTTTATAATTTTTACTTTCTTCTTCAAAAATTCTTATGGGTACGTTGAATCTCTGCTACTGTCTTCTATCTCTTTTATATAAACTCTCTGTAATTTTTTAAACTGTTCTTTATCTTCAGTTCCATTTGTTTGATTTTCTCATTTCTATCTTTCCTGTGTTTCCTACAATGTCTAATTTCTCTTTGTGCTCCTTCCAATTTCATCTTAATTTATAAAAAGGTTTTTTTCCCCTACACCTTATTTTATGAGTTCTACAAGCTCACAATTCATATCCTTTCAATGTATTGCCATCTCTTCCTTTTTCTGAGTTCTTATATATCTGCTTTATAGTCTTTCTTCAGAGAGGTGATTTCTTTTATATGTGTATATTCTCATTTTTGCTGCTTTTACCTGTATTTTACCTTGTTGTATGTATATTTCTATTTATTCTGTGCCAACTGCTTATTGTTACTTATTAATTTCATAGTCTAACAATTTACAGAAGGATGCTGGGGGAAGAAGACAAAGGACCATGCCTTCTAAACCTCAAAACCCAAAAGTAGTTTCAGTTATCAGTTTCTTCTCGAATAGCTCCTTGATATAATATATCCCCACCTTCTTTGAACCAAAGCTAGCCGAGAAGGACTTGTACACCAGCCCTGCTCACAGCTTCCCATAAATCTATTCCTGTTAGTACATGTTTCAGAATGAATCCTTCACCTCAGGAAATAAGAGTTTCGCATTTTCTGAAACCTGTCTCCACTTAGCCACTTAGCTATTATCTGTGTTTCTTTCTGGTCTTTCATTCTAAGCAGTTCCTGACCTCCCCTGATCCTGTAGTGCTTGTTTTGTACAAAGGCTAAAGGTTAAGGTCTTTAGGATGTGCTATTACCTTCAGGAAGTTTGGTTTTCCTGGTGTTCTGAAATTATTCTATTGATTTTACTCTGTATGGTATCTTTTTTTTTTTTTCAACATATTTTGGGATTTTGCAGATTGTATCAGTCCCCTAGTTTTGCTGAAAATGGAGTTTAAATTCATATTTTATTCATCTTATTTCTTTCGTATGATATCCATAAACAGAAGTGGGAAGATATTAGCTCATGGTTTCAAGTTTATACTTAAAGTCTACACCCATTTTACAGCTAAAGACTCTGAGACCCAGAAAGCTTAACTTGGTCAAGGTCACACAGCTGATTAATGGTAGAAATAGATTTGAGCCAAATCTGTCTGACTTCAAAATCTACAGTCTTTGTCCTGTCATGCTGCCTCACAGCCACAGTATTCTCCACACTATCTCACCTCTCCCTTGGGCTTGGCAAGCCTTATTAATTATGACAGGGCTACTTTTTCCTTCCATGGAAATCTCACAGTGGGGAATATTCTCTAGTTAGCCACCAGGTCGCTCTTGGAGGTGAAATCTAATTGTTATTCTAGGTTTAAGCTTTTATATGTGAGTATGTTTAGCAAAGACTTCAAGCAGATGTTGACAGAGTAAAAAATCAACTCTTAAGGAAAGAAGGCACAGATGAGAGGGGTGAGAAGAACAAGAGAAAAAAGAGAAGGGCTTCTATCAGCATATAGATACTTTAATTTTATTGTAGGCCTGACCCTGAATATCACCAAATTGTAATTTGGGATTAAAGTCAGATATTTCATATAAATGAATACAGTAAGAAAAAACTTAGCTATCTGTAGTAAGTTATTTGTTTCATTAATGTCCCAAACCACAAAATCAATAGTTTATGTCACTAAGGAAATCAGTTACCATTTAAGAAATATTGATTATCAACTAGACACTTTATTCAGTGCTTGCTTTTTTAAAAAAATAGTAACAGGAGAAGCAGGGATGTTCAGTGGGTTAAGAGCTTACTTTGTAGCCCCGGGGACCGAGGATCGAATCCCGGCCCCGGCCCATGCGGACCCATATGCTGAACTGGGGAGTGCCCCCAGTTCAATTCTCACTGGGGTGAAGACCCTGGCCTAGTTCCTGCCCTGTGCAGCCCCGCGCCCACCTGTGGAATCAAACTATGTGGAAGAACCAATGATGTGCAACTATGGAGACTGTTCTGGGCCCCCCCCACCCTTCTCTTTGTCTCTGTATCTCTCTTTCTCTCTCTCTCTCTCTCTCTCTCTCTCTCTGTCAAAAACAATAAAAAATAAATCTTTAAAAAAAAAAAAGAATAACATTTATTAAATTCTTTCTATATGCCATGCCTTGGTCTAAGAACTTTACTATATTAAGCCACATAATTCTCACAACCACCATATGAGGTAGGTACTATTGTTAACCACATTTGACAATTACGAAAATTTTATCAGTTTAAACAATTCTCCCAAGGTTGCCCAACTAGGAAGTACAGAGGCAGAATTTGAAACAAAACATCCTTTCAAGCCATTCTCTTAGCGTTACAACTTTAAAAAATGCATATGTTACAGTATGGAGGTTCTCCAAAGAATTAAAAATGGAACTACCTTATGATCCAGCAATTCTACTCCTGGGCATTTATCCAAAGAATTCCAAAACACTAATTCAAAAAAATGTATGCGGCCCTATGTTCATTGCAGCAGTGTTAGTCACAATAGCCAAGATATGAAAACAGCCTAAATGCCCACCAGTAAATAATCGGATAAAGAAACTGTGGTACATTTGCACAATAGAGTACTACACAACCATAAAGAAGATTAAAATTGTACCTTTTGCAATAGTATGAATGGAACTAGATGTCATGCTAAGCAAAATAAGTCAGGCCGAGAAAGACAAATTTCATATGATATCACTTATATGTGGAATCTAAAGAACAGAATAAATGAATAACCAAAACAGAAAAAAAAAAAAAAAAAGCTCATGGACACAGACAATAGGTTAGTGGCTGCCAGAGAAGCAGGGGGAAAAGGTGTGGGAAAGAAGGGAGGGGGATTCAAGTGTACGGTGTTGGGGGAACAAAAAACAGAAACCTGATTCTAGGTGGTGAGCTCATGATGCAACATGTAGATGATGTATTGTAGAACTGTACACCTAGAACCTATGTAACTTTAGTGACCACTATCACCTCAATGAGTAATAATAATAATAAAAATGCATATGTTACCTAACAGCAGAACTGGTTCTACCTCTTCCACTGATTTGCTTCTGAAATGGAGAATAAATCATGGTGTTACCAAGACAACGTCTTGCTCTTTTTTTACTGTAAACACCAGGTCTAATGACTTCATCCAAACCATGGTTTTGATAACCACATATACTGACTCACAAAACCTCTCTTCTGGGCTTGCATATCCAACTGTCTATTGAATTTATCGAATAGAGATTAGATGTCCCACAAACACTTCTAACTCAATATATTTTCCCTCAAATTTGTCCCTTTTACTTTATGCCTCTCCCAGTGAAGAGCCCTACTATCACACCAGCTGCCAGGGTAATTTTTTATAGTGTAAAATATATCACGCTACTCTCCTGAACAAAATCTTCCAATGGCTTTCCATTACACTAAAAATACCATTTAAACTCTTTACATGGTTTATGACATATACAAGAGCTGTCCAGAAAGTACCCAGCCATGTAACTGTTCTTGTTAGATTGACAATGATCAAATTTTTTTCCAGATAGCCCTTGAATGTCATCATCTCCTGTCTTCCCTCTCTGACCTCATCTCCTTTCATTTCATGCCACCTTACTTTGCTCCAGGTAATATGATCTTTTCTTATTCCTTAAAACCACTAAACTCATTTTTAACTCGTGGTACTTGCACTTATTGTCCTCTTTGTTTAGTATGCTCTAAATCCATAGTTTACTAAGACCTAGGCTCAAATGTGACCTTCTAAGAGAGGCCTTCCCTGACCAAATAAAATAATATAATATTTTACATTATCTAAAATATAAAATAGTCATTGTCACAATAACTCTCTATCTAATGTTTACAGCACTTCATTTTTTCTTCATAGCACTGAAAACTTAGGAAAATAAATATATATTTATGTGTCAATTACTTAGCTCCCTAGGTAAAATGTAAGTCCATGAGGGTATGACTTCACCTTGTTTTATTGCTATATTTCAATATATAGAACAATGACTAAAACAAAGTAGGCCCACAATAAATATTGCTTGAATAATGAATTAATCAATCCTGTAATCTGATCCAGAAACCTAGTAATCATCTTTGATACTTCCTTCCCACTCATTTTCCATGTCTTCTCAGTTGCCAACTCTAACACAAGCTGTAGTTGGGCTCTCCTTACTCGGTTATAACATTAGCCTCCTGATAGATTTCTCTGCCTCTTATAAGACACCCTTATCCAATCCATCACCCATACTGATGATTAAGAAACTTCTCTAAAGTACAGAACAAAATGAACATTTATTTCATGACAGTGCTTCCTATAACATCAGTAGTTTTCATAGCTTTTAGAACAAATCTCAAACTTCTTATTTCAGCCCACAGTCCCTTAATTATTTATTCTCTGTCTACATGTCTAGTCTCACAGTCTAATAAGCTTTTCTCTTTTTTGTTTATGCTAAATTTCAAAGGTGATAAAAAATAACTCAAAGATCAGAACAGGAAGACTTAGAATGTTGGAAAAAAGGATCACTCTCAAAGAGTTCATACTAGAAACATTTATTTAAAAAAAGGAACCATTAAATAAGAAATTAAGTACCAATGCTCTTTCAGCCTGTGGATGTCCTGTTTAAAAAAATATATTTTTACTACTTTTTATCCTCTCACTCCCTCATTAAGAGATTATGACTTCATTCTAAAGTAATTATTGCATTGATTTTTGCATAGAACTGTGTACCGGTATACCTGGGAGACAGTTTATGAGGCTGAGCAGATCAGCACATTTAAAGAGATCCTTACAATTGTGAGTTAGGTATAGTGGTCTTATTGCAAAACTGTCAAGTATTGCAAATGAATCATTGAAGCTGCTATCTTGATTCTACTTTTTCAAGCTCCTTTCCCCACCCTTTCTATTGTGCCACCCAATCCTACATGTTACTGGTACATAGTAAAGAATTTAAACTTGCCCAAAGAATAGTCTTGTCTTTGTCTTCAGCTCCTTGGAAGTAATCTATAAGCCCCTAAATGTCTTGCCTGGTAGAAATATCTTTGTTTATCTAGGGGCTCTTGGGTCATGTGATGCCACATGACCCAAAGTCCTCACCATAAATCACATATATACATATACTCATACATATGTGATTTATGGTGAGGACTTTGGGTCATGTGGTATCAATTCAGCCTTTAGAAGGATTGGAGACTGGGGTCAACTACATGAACAGTTAACCATGTCTACATGAAGGAGCTCCAATAAAGAGTCTGGACAGGAGAGCTCAGGTAAGCTTCAAGGGTTGGCAATACCCCATCCATATTGTCACATACCATTACTGGGAAAGTTGACACTTAACATGACTCCACTAGAAGAGGAACTGGAAGTTGGCACTGACCATGACTCCCCTGGAAGCTCCACAGGTGGGACTTCCCTAAACCCTGCCTCATGTGTTTTTTCCTTGGACTGATTTTAATTGGTGTCATTTCCTATAACAAACCATAACTGTGAGTACAACAGATTTCACTGAGTTCCATGAGTTCTTCTAGAGCATTACTGAGCCTGAAGGTGATCTTGCAAACCCTCAAACTTGCAGTTAGTGTCAGAAGCAAGCATGACTTCAGTGCCTCCTAATTTACACCAGCCCTTACACATTATTCTTTTTTTTTTTTTTTTTTTTTTTTTTTTTTTTTTTTTTTTTTTTTTTTTTTTTTTTTTTTTTTTTTT